>VCRD01000595.1:52717-125378 GCA_006783055.1 Trinorchestia longiramus | reverse complement strand
AAGTTGACAGCACAAACTTATGTAGGGAGTAAAATCTCCCATCACAGGCCAAGGTGACATCACAGTAAGATTCCTGCAACAGAAAAAAAATAATTAATTGGAGACCTAGAAATAGCAACGTGTTCAGAGCTAACAGGAAAAAAGTTTGTGTCAAAGCCTGTACTACAAAAATGGTTATTTCTCACTATGGCCGACAATCGTTCACGAGAAAGCACCGCTGCTGGAGACAATAATCGTAACTTGTAGCAACAAAAGGAGCTTCATCATAAGATCTTGCCTAGCCTGGAATGAGTTACTGAGACCCTGCAATGATTCATTGTTCAAAGTTCAATCAGCTAATCCATATCCATCAATTATATCATATGAAAACAGATTCTAAATTGTATTTAAAAGCCAATTTTTGCAAAGACAAAAAAAAACATGTTGTGGACAGGCACCAGTAATGCATTGTGATCAACTGAGACTGGAATGAGCTTGAGCTCACCTTAGAACGAATTGTAGACAAGACATGGAAGAAAGTGGACTTGTGGTTGTTCCACTTGAGCGAGAGTAACCCGCTGGACATCTTGCTGGCGCTCCTGTAACAACCAAATAATAACTTATTAGCTCAACCTTAAAACTCATCACTATTAATACATACAACTTTAAAATAAATTTCCTCAAATAATCTTTGTTTTAAAAAGAATAAGTAAACTAAATCAAGTATTATCGAACAATTTTTTCACTTTAAAAAGTGATGCAACTGCATCAAAGCATTCAACTTGAATTTCTTAAAAACACAAAAATTCTTTGTGAACTAACTTCACAAACATTTTTACACAAGGACCGCTTTAATGATCAACACAAAATTTGGTTGAAGAGTAAAAATACAACTTGGTGAATGCATATAAAAGTAACATACAAACACCGAATTGCCATTACAAAAAGACATTTAACACTTTGCTTCATATTAAATCTAGTATTAAATATGACTATGTAGTTGTGCATAGTGAAGCACTTGAGGTAATATAGCATAATAATAAATCATGAACAAATTTCATGGTAAATTGGAGCAATGCACCAGCAAACAAACAATCAAATGTTAGAGAAAGAAATGAATTATGCTAGGCCTATTCATTTCAGTAATAATTGAATTTGCTCATCTTTGTCAGTAAGAATCTTATATACATACTGATATTCCATTAATTTTACATTGTGTACCTCAAGATCAGTTGATGCAAACTAAAACCTCAAGTTCTGCTACATGGACACCATAGTTCCAATCAAAAGAGAATACCACATTTCAAACATCCTTCATGATTACAAAACATAAGGCAACACAAATACTTGGTACTTCCATCTATTATCTCACATTAGATAATTTTGTGTAGAAAGTTCTTGGAAATTATATAGAAATATTAAAAAGAAACTTGTAAACAACTTAAATTGTGATATATTAATTATTCATTAAATCAATTGATTAACATTAAAATAATTGACACTAGCTCATTTTCAAATCGTTTTAAAAAAATGCTCCTGACAAAACGAGTATTACAAGTCTCCTAGTTTCACATAAGAAATCTTTAACAGTTTACAAACCTTATCAGGTATTTTTTGTAACCAACTTACTCCCAATTAAAATCTAAAAATACACCCAATTGCCATGAGCAAAAAAAAAATACAATGAAAATTGGAAAAAAAAAATCAGCATCTTGAATTGCTTTGTTTAAGTTCCTGCAATACACACTTCCACCTATAGGTGTGAAGGCTTCAGAACTGAAAGCTCAAACATTTAGCAGTTACTATGGAGCAAAAAATAGTCGTAATCCATACGATAAAAGATCATCAAAACTTCTGCTGAATTCAAGCAGAGCTGAAACTAACTAACAACTCATGATTTCCAATTCATGAATTTCATCAACAAGCTTTTCTTCATACTCATCCTACACATTTGTTCTGTTATCTAAAATGATATTATTGAAGTCTTGTTTCATCATAGTAATAGAAGTGTAAGCCCTGATGATGCAAGCAACATCCACTTGTGATCAGATACCAGGAATACACTGATGCCAAATTTATATAAACATCACATTCTTCATTACGACTGATATCACATAAATGTCAATACATACTCGTAATTGGGCAAATACCCATACGACACATGTATGTACTTGTGTATAGATTTAAAAGAACAAAGAATTTTAAAAACCAAAATGAAGTTTGAAAAATGTTGCAGGGAAAAACAAATCTTATAAATATTTTATAACCAAAAAAGTGAGATTGACCAACCTTGATACTCAAAAAAATTATTGGAACATGGCAAAGATCACAATGATCTCTGACTGCTTATGTGAAGAACTGACTGCAGTGTTCACAGTACAATTCATCACACCTGAGAGCTGAAGAGTTCTGAAACCTATTGTTCAAGGCATTTTTAATGCACCCAAATGTACATATGTAAACTAAATTTGCACTTCAGAGACTTCTATCTTAAAGATTACCTTCAAACCTAGAGAAGCAAACTTAAATCAATCAAAGTAATTTTAATTGAACTAAAAGAGCTGAAGCATTATTTTCACTTTATTTATATATATATATATATATGAATTTGAATTTCACAAGCAGAGAAAAGAAATATCTATATTAATAATAATAGCCATTATTAATCACCAATACTTGAAACATTCACAACCATCATAAGACTATGAGAAGTAGTGACAGCTTCATAAAGTTCCTTCAATGTCTGGGCTTAGTAAATGTACTGGCATTTAAGGAGTCATGAATAGTGTGTCCAGTCAATTTATGCATTATTGATTTTGAAGCCTAACCTTCACTAGTCAACCCACCATAGGATTCTGAACAGCTCAAAGATTCCTAGAGCTCTAAGGAGTAGATTATAAATTTCAAATGGTAACTCCCTCCTGAGATTATGCTACAAAGTTAGCTTCAGCAAGGAGAACATGATGCAATAATTACAAACTCAACATTGTGAGATACAGTAGAGTCATATGTGGCTTCTCGTAACAATACATCAACTCATTTGCTCAAAAAACAATTTAATGAGAAACAATAGAGGTTTTGAAAACATCAAAAACTGTGATTATCTGAATTGCTTAGAGGCAAAAAAAGGAGAAAATATTTCTTTTCATTTAAATTTTTAAAAGCAAAATGTGCAAGTTATCTACAAGACTAATATCTTGACTGAAGTGATATACTACATAAATACAAGAATTCTTACTTCAGAGCTAAATCAAGTCTACATTCAATCAGAGACAATATTTCATCACCTTTAATTGTGCCTATCATTTATTGACCATATACAGACAAATATATTAAATAAAATTTACTGTACAGTTTAAACTGAATAAAATGAATATTTTCTAAACTATGTAGCCCTGCCACTGCCTATTCATTTGGGAGTGCTTCAATTTGTGGAAATGGGCTTTTTTAGCAATCAAAATGTGTTGACACTTATTGCACGAGTTAGTTGCAAAAGATTACAACTTCACTATCTGGAGAGTCTACACAACTTATAAAAATATCTTAGTTTTTTTCTAGAACCAATTTATTGAAAACCTCTTCTAAGAAGAATATTAACTTTGTATCAACTTAATAATTCAACATACACCCCACACAATTAAACTGTATGGCTAAATTTCTACTTTGTGCCCAGAACTGTGTCCATCCCATACCTAATCCACAGACTCAGTAATTTATAGACAAAGCAACTTTATTTTGCAAAAGGCTTTGTTGATAACCACAAATACACATGCACATAAGATAGTTCAGATATTCTTTTATCCATAATTTGTTATGCTGTAAGTTCTGTGTTTATCAACTGAGAGCATTTGAGCACCTATTTGTATATTGAAAATATTCTCTCAACTTCACCTACACAAATACTGAAGCAGTCCTAAAAATAAATTGGTTTAACCTAATAATGTTTAAACAAAATAAAGTTAGTTGAACAAATTGCATTTGGTAAATCTAACCAAATCACAAGCACTAGATGAATAAATTAACTTTACATGATGTCCCAGTATAAGAATTCCAAAAAAAAAAACAGGTACAACTGACAAAGAGCAGGGTAAAATTAATGTGGTGCACATGATTGCGGAAGCATAGAAGTAATTTTATTACTATTCCTAACCTAATTTAGTTGTGTGCTTGGACTGATCAGAGATTACTCAAACCCTACAACTCAAAAGAAATGATTTTTACTGATGAAATACATGAAAACTTTTGCTGCTACTACAAGAAATAGGGAGAGAATTGAACCATCATGAATATATGTATCCTGAGATTTTTCATTATAACCATAGCTTCAAAGTTGAGATCTTATATCATTAGGAAGTCAAGACATATTGTAAACTTTGCCATAGACTGTATTAGAATAGCAAAAAATTGTGATAGAGGTAATGTTAAATTTTTCCCAAAAGGTTGATCTTTTAGGACAGATAATCATGCCTTCAATTAATAGAATTAATTTCTACTAAGTCAAGCCTTGGTAATAATAAGTTTTAATTCTTTTCTATAGATTTCATGGTACTAATTCAATAAATTTTTGAATATATCGTGAGAGTATGCCATTATAAAATGTTTCTGAGTACAAAATTCAAAAAATAGATACCAATAAATAACATACAAGACCAATTCTAAAAAGTTTGATATATATCATACATGTAAAACTAGTAATTGATATGAATGATAACATTTTAATGTTAAATCAGAAATTCAGCCTTGCTAGTTGACATGACTTCTGCTAAAATTAGTTAGATTACACTGCAAGAATGAATAAAATAGAATGAGGCTATAGGAACGAACCTTCTGGCCCATTCTTGGGTCGGATAATTACTTCGATAATTATTCATTTGATTACCCAAGTCCCATGCCTTATTTCTAGCCGCGTCAACCATGTCAGCAGCAGGAATGTAATCACACATTACTTTATCAAAAATGTTTTCTTACAAAAAAAATTATATTCAAAGATCTTCAGAAAGTTACTGTTCAAGTATTTCCAGGCTCTTATTATTTTGACCATAAGTTCCTACTTACAACTAATGAAAAATTCCTCTCTTATCTTGCTTTATCATGCAACACACAAGATCTCAGGACAGATGATAAGACAATACAGTCATAAGAAGCTAGCAGCAGTAGCTTTAATCAATCAACTGACTAATGAATCATTACTTGAAACCAATTATTTTATATGAATTTCTCTTTAAAACAACTTTTTTTATGTAGTTACAATTTATGAACTCACTTTCAATATATTTGTTTGAAAAAGAAACTTGACAATAAAATTTGCTATTTGCTAAGAGCTCTGAAAGGGTTTAGTTAAATGTCTTTTTCAAGTTACATGCTGGAAAGTTTAAATAAATTTTCATGTTAGTAACATATTTAGTTATTATTTTTCACTAACTTCTCAGAATCAATACTAACTTCCCAGAATTAATAAGCAAAATAAAAGTTATTTGACTGATCAAAAATGAACTGCAAGATATCAGGTCAACTAAATTGGAAATTATGCAAAGAATCACACTGTCAGAGTGCACTGGCTTGAATTATGTTTGCAAAATATGAGTGCAAAAATTATTCTTAAATTAAAGATCTACAATTAAATGTAAGTAAATGAGTTAATCCACTTTCTACTATAATAAGACAAATCGTGTCACTACAAGGACACTGAATTTTAATATTGATTTAAAGCTTGCTATGGCTGCAACAAAGAAAGACCATACACATAAAAAAGCTGGGAAGGTAGAATGAAAAAAATGAAGCTAAATATGCACGAATTTGCAGCAAGATTTTCTTTGACAAGAGGACAAAGGGTGAATTTGAAGCCCAACACTCTACTCCATAAGATGCTAGTAGATCCACACATGAAAAATCACATTTTTCACTCAATTTTTCTATTTGGTTTGCCAATGCGCACAAGTTTTCTGAAGGAATTTCCATATTTTATGGTGTGCCGTTGGTATCTAAAATGCATGTATATCCTACTGAATTTTCTCCTATCTAAATCCTTAAGAGCATGACAGAGACAGACCAAGGAAGCAAAAAAAACATTATTATATAGTGGAATTACTCAGTTTACTCTGAGCAGCAATGATTACTATGAAAGAGCATTGTTGCCCAACATATGTTACATTAATAGGCACCATCCTAATCCCATATTGGCAGAAATTTACTTATATTGAAAACAACTCCCTTCAGTTGACCAATCATATGTGAAAATAGTGCATTTATATAAATTATACTCTTAACAACACTATAGAAACAATTCGATACTATAAATTATCTTGTTAATATGGAAGATATATTGTCATAGCAGATTTTAAATAATCTCAATAATAGAAGAGATGTTAGGTTCAGTTTATGCTAAATTCAACATATATTAGATCTACTTAAAAATTTCAATGTTCTCGCACCATTTCAATCCATTAGGCAAGACACTTCCTATGATACAATATATTTGAGAGGAAATTTAACTATTAATTGTTTTCAATACAAATTTAGATAAACAATATCAATCTATCCATATACATTATAAATAAATTTAGTTAATAATATATATATTCTACCTCTATAAATATAGAAATAAAATAATGAAATAACTAGTCTATTATGTCAAATCCCATATATATATATATATATATATATATATATATATATATATATATATATATATATATATATATATATATATATATATATATATATATATATATATATATATATATATATATATATATATATATATATATATATATATATATATATAGATCAAACCAAATACTCCACAATTTACTCAGAATATGAAGCAGAAATTACATGAACTGCATAGAATGAAAGTAATTTAGCAAACAATTACACACAAATGTTTTCAACAAATGCCACAATGTAGTCTTAACACCACATGGACCACTGGCATTCAAGTACATTACCTATATACTTAACTCTTACATCCAAAATAACTTCTTTGATGATTGAATGATTTGTTGTATTTGTTGCGCATTACTGAAGAAACAATTCCTTGTATCAACAGTTTCAAAAATAACTAACCAGATACCTCAAAACAGTGCTACTAACTACCAAATATGACAACTGCACTCAATTTCAGATTTAAGCAATAAAAGCTTAAAAAAATAATTCTGTCAAAAATCGAGCTAACATTTGATGATTGGATCCAAAAAAATTACCAGAGTTGATAAAATTATTGATGAGCTAAAATTTTCCATACACGATCTGGTGACTTTACTTTAATAACATACTTTTAACACTTTAGCCGCGATGTGCGCCATATATGTACACGTACTGTTTTTCGTACGGACTAATTTTGGAATCGCAGTCAAAGTGTTAATTGCAGGTGAAATTCTTTATTCAAGATAAATACATAAATAATGATCCTACCTCTTAATCCCATAATTCAATTCATTAATAAGTCTAGGCTAATTATTCAAGCATAAAAAAATAGAAAAATCATGAGCACTGTGAGCAATTTCTGGAGCCACTTATACACTTGCCGCTACAACAGTCACTTGAAACAAAATAATCTATCATTCAAGACAAAAGACCTCATTCTATTGTCACAAACTAAACTACCACAAATTGTAACAAATTCCAATTTAGTTAAATCCTAAAGTATGTTATAAAAAATAATCTAGGCAAAAAATATGTAGAATCTATTCTCTTTGAAGCACCTGAATAATTGCTGAATTTCAGCCTTCAAGAAACTTTCTATTCAAAGTTCTACAATTTCAATATGCGTATGTAGGTCCGAAAAATTATATTACGTCTGTTAGTTCTACAATAACTCTACCGCATAATAAAAAAAATCTTGGAATAAAATAAGGGGAATAAAATAAGGGAATTAAATAAGGGAAATAAAATAAGGGAAATAAAATAAGGGAAATAAAATAAGGGAAATAAAATAAGGGAATTAAAATACGGAAAATAAAATAAGGGAAATAAATGCAGGTATTTATATTCTCATAGTAGGCTATAGGTACGCAAGCCATTGCGGCGCAGCCAACTAGCAATGGCGAGCTGACGCCATTACAAAATGGCGTCAGCGACGCCATCAGTCAGCGATACAATGCCACATTTATATATAACGAATAAAATTCCCTTAGTTCAAGACATAAAGACAAAACAAAATACTTTCAACAATTTTTTAGGAAAGATCTTCCGTAAAATTAAATTCTTACCGTCAATTATCTTCGAAACCTGAAGAGTAACTTCACACACGTCATGCTGCGACGGAGTCACGAACGAATATGGCGTTCTACAAGGGTACCAACTTGAGCTGCATCAAATCTAAATGTCCACTTTTAAACTTCATTCCATGAATTCATTTTAATTGCCTAAAGTTTTATTAGGTAGTCATAAAAATCGTGTATAAAGATTTGTTTTACAAAAATATCAAAAATGTTTATGTTTTTCATAAATTTATGAATAAGATTATTTATTAACTGAACAATTAGATAACATATTTGGCTAAAATTTACACAAATATTTGTTATGAAACTCTATTTATATCATTCCTTTTAAAATATCATGATATTTAACATCATACGTATAACATACCATGAAATCGATAGGGTAAATGACAAAATTTTTCATTAGAGGTTGGCTAACCTGGTTGACATTCCTTGTAATGGCGTTCCTTGAACAAAATAGGTGTAGGTAGGTGCTGGGTGTCAATTATACCAATATAAAAAATCTATCTCAAGTGTTAGTTATGAATGGTCCTACAAAAACAGAAGTAAAAACCATAGTTGGGAATGAGATTTTTAAGTCATTCGCGCACAGATTGCTTACAGCGTTCCTGGTATTGGAATTTTAGATCAACAAGGAATATATTTTACATTGTCAAGTACAGCCATCAAAGTAATGTATTGCATTCTAGAGAAAGGAGAACGTAGTGAAATTGGAATGATTAGCCAAAAATTATTTAAACTAGCAGTATGATGTTGGACAATGGAGTTTGCATGAAATATTTATTTATGTATTTTTCACGACATCGACCACTTATGTTGAAATTGAAACAATTAATATGCTCTTGGCAAGAACCTCTTGATTACGAGGAATATTTTTCTAGGCGTGCGAGGCTAGAAAATCGATCACACGACCAGACGTGAAACTTTCTCTTCAGTCGGCAGCTGTAAAATAGAGTATTGTGACAAGCTTTCTTGCGCTCGTAAAGCATCTATGATATCCTCACTGAAAATTGCAAATATTTTGAATTTTTTTTGTAATACCTGAAGTGTTTCTTTTGTTTTTATGGAGAAGGGGAGAGGTAGTTATAAAAAGTTGTACAACGCCATAACGGTAGTCTCTATTGCTGCGGCAGCTGCAGTGCGTGATGTGGCACACTGTAATGCCACACGCCGACGCCACATTCACCAGCCAATGGCAGAGTGGAATTCATTCCACCATTAGAGAATTAAACAAAGAAACATTGTATGTACTGAAAGTTTTTGGAAAGGTTTTTATAACAGCGGAAGGGAAGTGACGATTGTGTGTATTTATGATATTAGAAATAGTATTACACCGCTTTTCAAAGCAGATGTATAAGTGAGATGGGAATCCGAGCTGCAACGTGTGGGAGCGCTAGCCAATGAGGGAGCATGTTACTCCCGCGCTAGGGAGTTGGTGGAGAGGACTCGGTGGGAGCGATGGGGGAGAAAAGGCTCTGTGAAGGAAGAAAGGCCCGGGACAGCCGAGCTGTTCAAGGGGATGTGCGCGCAGCTGCTGCAGCGGGAAACGGCGCGCTCAAAAAAACGGTAAATCAATAGCAGTTGAGCTGCCATTGCAAAACCGGTGCGCTATACGTGAGCGGTGGATGGCTTGCGTTGTGCTGCAAAATGCGTTACTTTACAACTTGGGGGAAGCTAACCTCTTTAGAATTATACCTCCTAAAAATTACTCCTGCCGGAATCATACCACTGCGAGTTTATTTCAAACGCAATACATTGACAGAGACCGTACTTGTTTTTGCATGAAAGAAGAACGCTTGTTGTCGGAGAAGTAGATGACAGGGCACTTTGTCACGATGTCCCATCAATTTATTGAAACTTCCCTAGAAAAGATGAGTTTAACGACGACAGCACATTGATTTTCAGAGGCAATGTGCTGGAAGAGCATATTCATTCTCCTTTCTGTCGTTGAGGAGAAATAAATACGTTATACTGCTAATTCAAACAACAAACAATCATTTCAATTACTTTACGAATAAATAGCAAGAGAATATTATATTATACGAAGTGAGGCAATATCTAAACGTTTAAAAGTTCAATAAACTCGTTAATAAGTTAAAAATTGTCATGTAAACTAGATTTCTATAAATTTCTAAATATTCACAGCTACAATTAGATGCTCGTTAGCTAAAGTCGTATTCTTAGTAAAAATTAACGGTATAATTTCCCATAATTACTCAGGCTTATATTCTGGTACGAACACAATGTACCTGTTGAAGAACTAATCACTACTTAACGTTCAGGTTATATTGGAGACTATAATCAAATTACTTCTTTCGAATTACAAAATTCACGCTTTTTCACTCATGTCGTCTAGAAAATGACTGTTTTGTATGTTTTTAACTATTGTACAAGAAAAAATATAACTGTAGTTCAAATTGTAATACTATCAATTTATCAGTGGAGCAAAAATAGTTATGATACTTTTTAAAAATAAATTGTAACTCAACTTGATAACACGGACCCTGGGACTCTGAAAGTTGTAATTAAACCTATGTGGATTCTAGGAAGAAAGACACTGATGCAATAAATAATATAGTGTTCAGCACAATATTAAATAGGACATTCAACACGAGGTTCAGTATCCTATTTATTGTGCTGTTGAATTATTGTTATTTATTGTTGTATTGAATATCCTACTGAAATAGGATCTTTAACACGAGATTGAGTCTCCTTTCCATTGTGCTGTTGAATTATTGTTACGTATTGCCGTGTTGAATATCCCATTGAAATAGGACATTCAACACAAGATTTATTTAAACACGAGAGGAACATGAGTGTTGTGTAACGCTCTGTCACCTCTCAATAATTTGTATATGTAGTCTAGTTGTCATCGTGATTGGTTTGGACAGTTCCTGAGATCTGCGTAAATCACGCATGAACATTTTCGAAAGTGATTAAAGTTGTTTAGAAATGACGTGTAATCGCTAACAAATTTCAACAAAGCTGCAGTAATTAAAATAAATTATGTATGGTAAGCAGGAACACTGTTTATAGCTCTCCTAGAAATTTCAGTAAAGATCCTGCACCTTTAAAGCCGGTTTTCTTCATTTCAAACAACCAATGACAGAAATGGCTTATCTAAGAAATTTTGAGGAGGGTTTAAAAACAGTAGATAATCGGAACGGGAATTGCAGATTATTATATAATTTTTGAATATCACTCGAATGCACAACTAGTGGTATAGCACTGCACATTAATTCGATGCTGTACGGAATGTTATTTGAAGTGCATTAGTTGATGACGGTTATCCATTCCGACACGCTAGCTCAACACAGCACTATTTTTTACGTACTACTGGTACGTATAATTGTTATGTCCTTCGCTGTGCGTACATCTGCCATTAGTGGTCGAGGAGAAAAATAAGTATTCGAGTTTTGTCAAATTGAAAAGAATATTCTGATGTTCACTATCCCTTAATTTAAATGGCTTAGACTATAATTTTTCCCTTTAAATTAACTACGGTTCAATATCAGTTGGTTTCAAACATATATGAGAAGAGACAGAGAGCAACCTACCACGTGCATAAGCCTGGTTTTGCCCCATGGCGTACATCATACACATCATGTACAATAGCTTATGTGCAGAGTAATATAGAGAGTAGCCTATGTACAGAGTAATGTAGAGAGTAGCTTATGCACGGAGTAATGTAGAGAGTACGTCATTTCATGTAATACCCTTGCCCACAGCCCGGGAAGATGGCCGTTTATTAGAGTTCTACAGAATAAAAAGCACCACACTTATGTTGCTGTCTTGCTGTTGTATACAATACAAGTGCTACTACAGCAAAACAAGTTCCAGGTAACGTACTTTGTCTAACAAATATTTATATTTAAGCTCGCCGGTGGATCAGTTTTGCTCAGCATTTGACGAGTAGACGACAACTGAAAAACGTAACTGTCTTTCTTTCAAAACATATTCGTCATACGAAACGTTTATTGCTTCGTATTAGCAATGTTGCTTGCACTCCATGTTTCAATGATTCATGATCACTTCGAATAAGCGTCTATAGGTAGTGAATGGACGCTAGTAAATTCGGCCAAATTGCGGTCTTTTGAATTTGTTATCAATAAATAAATAGCACAATAACGTATTAATTAGGTGTATCTCCTAAATCCTTGTTCCAATAAGAGTACAATTCTAAGCAACGTGAGGGACTTTCTTCAATTATTCTAGAAAAAACTTCAATTCTACTCAGCCTATCACGGCTCATAACCACGTACATTAGGCACTCCAATTTACCTCTATATATCAATCTAACTCTTACTACATAGTACTGTTCTTAATCTGCAGTGGTAGTATACTACAATACTATTCTCCAGCTAGCTTGTTTACAGCCTACTATTCACAGATGCTACTTGTATCTTAAAAGTGTTTTCGTTTATTAAACAGACTGCGTTAATATCCTACACTCATTACAATTCTGTTCAAACAAAATCAAGTAATTTATACTGTTACGTATATTTAGCAATATAATAATAATGATAATAAAAGTGTTAATTTGGGCTCTTATCTTGAACGTATCTTCTTGATTACATGACCATGGTTCATATTTTGCTATTATTTTGTCGTTCGTGAAAAATATCTGAATACTAATATCATAAATGACAGATCGTGGTGACACACAATTTGTGCAGCTTTATAGGCGAAGAGGAATTGTATTTGGGAGAGGAATGATCCCAGATAAAAGAATACGATATGGAATCGAAATTTTGAAAGTTCGATTTTATCCTCGTTGTGCAGCAGAAAGATTTAACTTTATTGCGACTAAATGACAGAATTGAGGCAATATTCCAAGTTCTTGACATGCACTCGGTGGAAACACCCTAAGCCTACAGTGTACGCACTAGAATCACAAAATTTGCCCGTAAGAAATTTTGCTACCCATATCATAGCACCTGAATTAAACAGAGTCCGTGGATGAATAGAGTCCCTGGATGAGCAGAGCCCATGGATGAGCAGAGCCCGTAGATGAGCAGAGCCCGTGGATGAGCAGAGCCCATGGATGAACCCCATGGATGAGCAGAGCCCATGGATGAGCAGAACCCATGGATGAGCAGAGCCCATGGATGAGCAGAGCCCATGGATGAACCCCGTGGATGAGCAGAGCCCATATGGATGAACACAATCAGTGGATGAAATGAACAGAGTTCGTGGGTGAAATTAACAAAGTACATGGATGAGCAAAGTACGTGGATGAACAAAGAATTCACATAACCTCATTTTCCGTACCCACCAGTGGAAAACTCTGCTCAAATTCTACCTGCATAACACATTCGATGACACGTCTCTTGTTCGCACCCTTGTTTTGCAACACATCTCACGGTTAGGATCCTGCCTGTAGTTTACCTGTCCCAATAAGACGGTATATTCGTTGACTCTACGAAATATTTCGACGACTTTCCCACCAAGAACGGGAAGTATAAAACTCGTGAATGCTGATGAGTAGACCACATCTTACGATCAGGTGTGGTGTGTGCTGGTCAGGTTATGAGCTTTGCGAGGTGCGGTTCTTTTTCACGTTTATGTAGTTCTTACGTTTGGAAAAAATATTAAAGTGACAATCCATGAATGGAATCTGCAAGGTGAATTGCATGAAATACAATTTTTATGTATTGTTTCATCAGTTAATTATGTCAATGTATGTCTTACTTTTTTCAATTTTAATCTGTAACGTTCAAGGTGACATATATATCTTATGTACAGGAAGAAAAAGGGATTTACTACAAATTACGTGTTACGTTTCAATTTCTTCAAAGATCTAAGACGATACGAGCCAGCTTTTGATATATTTTTCGAGTTAAGAAGAGGTTGAACATTTGGCAGAAATAGTTGCCTAATTTAAGTAGTTAAGTTGCAAATTTTTAAGTAGGGTAAAACCCAGTAACGAGATCTTACTCTACCTTGTTCATAGTTTATTTTTCAATTCACAAAACGATTGTTCCTAAGTTATCATTTAGAAAATGCCATTACTATCTGTTTTTGTAATATCAACATCATTACTCATCAGTTAGGCTCTTTAAGTATTTTATCATCGGTCTTCATCTGACACAGCTTTTTTTTAATAGAACCCGTTTAGCTTTCTGAACAAATGAATTTTAAAAAGTTAACTTCAGTCAGTCTTTCAGGATCTAGGGGCTCTGAAGGCCAGCATAGGTTTCTTCATTAGGATTACCTCAATACAATGTTATTTTTGTACTACATAGACTCTGTTCAAAGAACTTGCCGAATAATTGACTCTACTCAGTTACGTTAGAAACTGAGAGCAAGAGAGGTCATTTACATAAAATTTTGAGTTAGAATTTATGAACGGGGAGACAAAATATATTTTTTAATTTTTCCTGGTCGATACGAATTTTATTAAATATTTGTTCGAGATTTCAAATGCCCCTCACGAAACTTCATTTGAAGAACACGTATAATCTCTTCGATGATGATGAAAAATTGATCTGCTAAGTGAGGTTCTGCATATCTTTACAAACAAAAGCTCAAGGAGGTATGAAAACACCTGAAAAATTAGAAGTGAAACCGCAAAAATTTAGTTACAGACCACATGAGCTTAAAACTTTTGAATAGTAGTCCCAAATATGAGGGAGTATATTTCTTTCCCTCCATATACTGATAGAAAACGGCAAGGTATTTTCAGACTTAAAAAATTAACAATTATGTGGCCAAACAAATGCAAGATTTGAAGCTCAACATTGTCTTCCAGGATATGAAAAATGCGAACGAAGGTATGACTACACAAATACGCAACACAAAATATCTCATGATTGGCGTACAGTAATAGAACATTAAAAAGAAAACTAGACGCATAGTAATAGAGTGATCGATTTCTGAAAATCAACTGTACCAAAGTATGGTGTCACTGCGAGATTATGGATAAGTTACACACGGTCGATCAAGGCAGATACGCTAGTTGTGTTGTTAGAATTCACTTTTCGTGAGAACGTGAGATGAATCATAGAGTGATTCTTATGGGGTTCGATGATGTTTCATGGAATGAAAAAGAAATTCATGTCCAAAAATCTTCTGAATACCACAATGATAAGTGTCTCCAAATTATTCAAGGAGATAAAATTAAATAGAAAACAAAAATCTACTCCATAGTTATGAAGTCTTTTCTTTCAGAGCTTTATCCTGAAATACTGAAACGTCAGATTCAGAGTCTTACTTTACTTGCACATCGTCTACTAATTCGAATTTCCACAAACATTTTTGAATTAGTATTTTCTTCGATATAGATTGATGCCTGACATGTCAAGTCTTTGGCAAAATGCATGATGAATTTGAGAATTGTATCTAATTGGACTGAAAAATGAGAATTATTCTTTCAAAAACCCTCACAATTACTACAAATAATGCATTTCGAGGCGCGTGCACAATTGCAATATTCCTTAACCTCATATTTTTATCATTTTAAATGCTTCGTTCATGTAATTATGTATAAGTATATACATTTAAGTTCGAAGTTACTACATCCGCTGTAAATCTCTGTTACTTACCTTTCAAGTTTCGTTGTCTTGTTATATTCTAACGCTGATCCACAGAGCTTGATACTACAATAAATTATATGTCTAGGGTGATTTACACCCAGCAGGTGTAAATACATGTAATTTCCTTCAGTTCACAGGGCTGGAAGAGATGGAAGCACAATAGTTGCACGTAATTTTGTAATCGTGAAAAATACCTGAACGACAGGTATATTTTACACATCAAACATGATGTATCAACGCAAAAAATTATACTAGAGATGAGTTAATTCAAAGATTCAACAATGATAAATATTTTCGACAAGTTTCTCCATAGAGATGAAGGAGGAATATTGACTCAAATCTTGTTCAAATTTAAAATACAGGATCCTAATTACAGTTGGGTACTAAAATTCTAATTATAGTTGGGTACTGACATTCTAATTATAGTTGGGGGCTGTCATTTATTTCCCCCAAATCCATTCCCTGTCCTTTCTCCATGATTAGCCCGTGCTTGCTAAAGATCTCATTTTCGACTTCTTCCGACTGAAGACGTAATGAGATTTAATATTGCACAAGCTTGTCATGCGCGATGACAACACGACGCTGGCCACGCTGGACGCTAGTTAATTACAGTATCAGTGGCTGTGCCTACTGCAATAATTCTCTTCCTCGTGAGTTTTCCCGTGGGAACACTCACGGAAACACAGGGACCAACCAGGACATTGCATTCCATCTAATTCATAGATGACTGAACCTGTCGTGAGGTCATCCTGAAGCTTGATTCAGTTGTTGTTCTTACGTCAACTTCCAGTTAATCAATATTCTATTAGATAATAAGACGCATGTCCATACCGTGTTTTTGGTTCATAAGTCAATGGTCGTTAGCAGTGCTGAGCTGATGTAGTATTGAACAACTACCTTCCAATTTAAATTAGTTCAACAGTTGCAGCAGACAGAGAAAATACAAATAATACACCTTATACTTGTGTGGCAAAACTGCAAAAAACGGAGTTTGATCAAAATTATCGAAAACAGTCACACATGGAGGTCTGTTGTCGAAATTTATATTTTACATATATAGTGCCGGAATAAAAAAGGAACATATAAGTAATAACTACATAATTTATGTGGTATAATCCTGAACAAAAGGATTATATAAAGTTTGATATGTTGGGTGGGGTGAGGAATTTTTACAAAATTCAAAAAAGAAATCAATGTAGTGCCTTGGCATCAATTATGTTTAACCGAAATATACAAGGTGCAGCAACATGACTACCTTTTTTGTCTTTCAAAAAGTTACGAAAAAAGGAAGTTATGTTGCTGCATCCTGTAGTTTTATGAGCAGTTTTATTACAATTCGTGCTTTGATTGACCATGATGGATGGATGCTTTATTTTGGTTCGGATATAGCACTTTGAGCAAAGAGCAAAGGTTAAATAAATACTTGTGTGTGTAAATCTAAAGTTTGCTATTGAACGAACATGTTGACACTGGAATTAACGGATTCTCATACCGGTTACTGGTCAGCAGACTGCAGCTATATGGATCCAAAACTCGCTGTTAAATCCAACGAACACAAAATGATGATTTCATTCGTAAAATTATTACTAAAATTGGCAAAAGGGATAGTGATCATTTCTAAAATGTTTCCTAACATTGTATGTTTAAATAAATAAAATAGTAATTTAAATAGATACATGATGTGCTCTTCGTGTCCTTTGCGAAAGCAAAAAATAGTATGAAAATTTTTTAGAATAATCGTAATTTCATACCATATGCAGTTCTGCGTGACATGTTCATTGAACAAATCGCTACACTTTCAAATTGTTTCCTCACTGAAATATGAAATTACACCTACAATACTAAGCCTAAACACGAAAAAAATTCACCACAGGAGTGAACCGCGATCATGCATTTTTACACTCACATTTACCATAGAGTTACGATGACCCCAAATTAACCATTACGCAAGACCCGGAAGGGACCCTTTTGTGATACACGGGAGTGAATTTCTAGCTGGCTCACGCGAGATTCCTTCGTGGGACGTTCGTCATCTGAACGTCTTGTCATGATTCCCTCCTCCCTCGCGTGAAAGCAAAGACAAAAATTATAATACAAGGTGTCCATGAAGTCTCTTTACCATTTTAAATATATTACGAATGCAATTGATAAGATATTTTATTCAAATTTGTTTGATTGTATTCAGTGTTTATTGAAGTTTTTAACCACATTTTGCATTTGTGTCTTTCAGGGATTTTGTTTGTGGAAGAGCTGCTGTTGAGACTTTATGAGAAAATTTTTTAAGAGAATTTATGGACACCCTGTACAATTAGCTATTAGCGGCTGGAATTCCATAAACGATGTTGCACAAAATCGTAAAACTTCTACGTCCCAATCGTACGAATCTAAGTTGCCATTGCCCTAATTTAGTTAGTGAATAACAAAGTCCTCTGATGCCATTAATGCACTGTTTTACATCATACTGTAGAGTAAAATTTCTATTACAAAAGCCTCAAGGAGAATACAACTGGCGAAACTCGAAATAAGTTTAATAATTATAAACCTCAATCCAGCGCAATATTCAGCAGGTAAAAATATCCAGATTTTTTAATTTCCCATGCAATCTTGCTCACTGAATTGTAATTTTGCGGTGTTTTTATAAGCTTCAGGCAGAAACACGTAACGTCTCTTCTAACATACAATCGGGAATAACTAGAAAGGCCTTGTCCATATAATGTGCCATTTGAGGATTCTTCACGTCTCTAAGCTCTCTTTCCAGCCGGGGAAACTTCTACCCTTCTTTGTTTTACCTACCATCGTAGATGTAATATTTACGCGTTTTAATACTACGAGGTTTCATACTAAAATGAAAAAAGTGTTAAGTTTCATATGCCAACTTATTAAAAACATGCATTCATTCTGTATTGCTCTTAATAAGTAATTGAGAAAAGATAGAGTGAATTTAAGCATTAGAAATTAGGAAGAAGAGAGCTATAAGCACAGCTGTTCAAACGCACGAGTATTTCACGGCTCATAAAGCTCATCATGAGTCAAGGCTCATCAAGAGTCATCATGAGTCAAGGCTCATCATGAGTCAAGGCTCATCAAGAGTCATCATGAGTCAAGGCTCATCATGAGTCAAGGCTCATCATGAGTCGAGGCTCATCATGAGTCAAGGCTCATCATGAGTTAAGGCTCATCATGAGTCAAGGCTCATCATGAGTCAAGGCTCATCATGAGTTAAGGCTCATCATGAGTTAAGGCCTATCTGAAGCGAAGTGCAAAAATTTTCGTGGAGACCTGATTGAAACGCTTTCCCTTCGTTCACTAAGCTGTAAAAGTAGAACTATTAAAAATGAAAGTGTCTCCAAGTTTACAGATGCTGTTTCAGTTGTACAGCACAATTTACTTCTACAATGTATTGATTTCTACCAACAGATGACTCCACACGTGACCTTGACTGTACTGGCAGCTGTTGTGGCTCTATCAACAGCAACTAATTCAACAGAATCCAAATCCAGTAAGTCCTCAAGAGTGTTAAATGAAGTGAATAGATTGAATGCTTTATCTATCACCAACACGGAAGCTGGTGATGCCTCTGTTAACAATAACAGAACGAGTCAAAAAGGACTTGAGGAGCAGGTCAACGGTGTCCGAGTCTTGATGAAACGTATTAAAACGAATAGGAAATTACCCTTCCGCAGGAAAGACTTGAGATTGCAACGAAGAATAAAGTTAATATCTGACATGAGAGCATCAGCAAACGAGAATATGTCGAAGCCTATCGGATCGGAAAGTGTTGACGACTATAAAATTTTATCGAATTTTACTAGAAAAGAAAGTAAGGAAAACAGAAAGCAAGAAATAGCTCAAAAATCACCCGGTCATATCATGAAACTAAGACGGAAGCGAAGAAAAAAATATTCTACAAATCTCTTTGATAAACTTGAAAAAACTGTCACGTTGAAAACGTCTGCTACGGAGAAGAGAGAGGAAACAATATTGAAAAATGAATCCAAGTTAGCAATTGGAAGGCAAAAATTAAAAAAAATTACTTTAGGTAACCGAGGACGGCAACGCGTCATGACTGAGCGTGATCAACATTTACCAGAAAAAGTGAAATCGGTAAAAGGAGGTCCTTCTCCTCCGAAAACTTCACAGTCCAATAATAAAAAGAAAATCTGGCATCTCAAAAAGCGCTTGCGTGCTAAGAAAACCGGTCTTCTAGCAGGAGACCCTGAAGATGAAAGTTCTAAAATATTAGATTCAGCTTCGTATCCCATCTATTCTCCAGCATCGCGACCTCCTTTGCAACTCGTAAGAAAGAAAAGAAAGAAATATATTGGACTTAAGAAAGCTGAGCCGGAGCAATCGAACATTCCGGATGAAAACCTAGAAAAAGAGGCAGCGAAAGGGAAGTCGCACTTATCGGGAGGTAATTCGTTTGCTGTCAGTTTCCAGCACGCGTTCTCTCCACAAAATTTTGGGCAGTCATTTGGACCTCCCCGTCCGTCCACACTGCAGCTTCATCCATCGTCACCACCTAGCTTCTCGACGTATCAATCGTTCCCTTCTACTTATACAATTTCGGATCCTTCCCCAAACTTTATAAACACTGCTCCAATACTGCCTGGTTCGAATTATGCTCCATCGCTGAACCCTGTGTTTAATAATTTCGACTTTGCTAGACCACCACCGATTTCTCACGAATACGGAACCATTCCTGTTAAACCGTTTCACCCCATGCCAGCTCCAGAGCTTCCTCCTTCGCATTCCTCTCGTCCTACCCCAGGAAGAGGTCGATTCAACAGTCCTCCTTTAGGAACTCCACCACCAGCGTTTGCTAAACCATCTCCGGTGAGACCAACTCCAGCATTCCAAAGTGGCACATTTGGAAGCTATGCTGATGAAATCCAGCAACTAAAATCAAATCAAGTGCAGAGAAACCCAGCAATCATTGACGCCATTCCCCCAAGTTATAACTTAGCTCATTCGAATTTACGTTTTAAAAATAAGCAGCCAATGCTGGTGCCCAAATTTCACTCTGATCCTAATCTACGACACTCATCTTACTCACAATTGCGAACTCGATCTCCACATCAAAGGCTAAGACAAACCAATATTCGTAACACACGTGTGCCTCGAGTGACAACGCATGTTGCTACAAGTAAGCCCTTCAGCTCTCCTACTGGTCCCATAGCAGTATCTCAACAGTTACATATATTTCCAGGCTTAAACCAACTACGAAGAACGCCTAAGGGTCAATTTTATCGACCAATTACTTCCAAACCTTTACGCTTGCCCTTTTCTCAAACGGTACCGATTTCAAGGGAACCCACAAAATCGCCTCTATCATCTTTCCCTTCAGCGAACGGTTTTGCACAGCAGTATTTCCAGAGCACAGATGCACCTGTGTTAGGGATTACGGAATCTAATATAAATGATATAAACACTATATCTGAACAAATCAATAAATTTCATGCTAGTCATGAAATATTAAACAATTTCAATGATAGTCATGTCCCATCGAACTTGAGTAACACGTTAACAAAGTTAAAAGACGAAGTGAGTTCGTCTCTTCAAATTCAGTCTCCACCGCACTTGACAGCCACTCCAGAGGTTCAGCTGCAAACTTCAATTCCTGTGTCATTTTCTATGACAAAATTCAACAGTCCAATCACCCCTAAGTGGACGACAACGACTTCAACTCGTGGTACTCCGACTACACCATTGCCAAAAGATAATATTGATTTATCTCAGCATGGACTGAATTCCTTACCTGTTATTAACACTTTTCATCGACTAAAACTTGATAAACTCGCTCCTCCATTCCAGTCGATAGGTCCTAATAAAGACAGCCAAGAATCGAGTCGGAAATTTGCAGGTTCTCATCCAAATGGCTCGTTGAACTCTGTGGTAAGTTTCGCAGATGGCACAACAAATCCACAAACCATTCCAATTGCAACACAGACGCTACGTCCAATAGTCGAGCTAAAAGATCTTTTGCTTACGACGGATAAGAAAGAAAATTCTATTCTGCATGAACATTTGTTGAAACCTTTTATACCAACATTTACAAGTGTCCCTCCGACAGAGTTTTCTAGTTCAATTCCTCATCTGGCTCCTACAATTACAGAAGCTGCACCAGTTATACACTCTGTGAAAACTTCCTCAGATTGGTTATCGACTTTAAAAACTACGAAGTTTCCGATGATCAGACCGACTCCATTGAGGACTTCAACACCGGCTCTACAGAGTACAGAACTGAAAGGGTTGGATCCGCAGTTTCCAGCTACAACATATCGTCCTCCTACAGTGGCAGGGCAAATTAAAGAAGAAAACATTGTAATCAATCAGCTGGAACAACTTATAGATCTCCTCTTGGCTAAGGAAAACAATACACAATTGCTAGATTCTCTTCGATTGCTCTCTCCCCTCGTCTCAAAACCACTTCCTCCCCACACACCTCGTACGACTAATACCAGAGGTAAGTTTAGGAATCTCTTTCATTCAAGCGAAGTGTTAGGCAACAATGATCAGATTAAGAAGTTTTTCGAGAAAGGAGGAATGAATATCCATGCAGCCAAAGGCCCTGAAGTGAAACACAGTCTCCTTCGTCATTTTCAAAGTGGTAAGCCAGCTACGGCCCCACACCAAACAACAAATATTTGGACCAGCCCTCTTCGCACACAGGAGGATGAGAACAATGAGACGAGAACAATACAATCGCAACTTGCAATGAGTCTGCATAATTTAATGCCGCAATTTCAAGGCACACTTCTGTCTTCGCCATCGCCCTCTGCGGAATTCTTCAATGAACATTTTCAAGCAAGCAGCTTACCAAACGTGCCGCAGTCTCCTCATCTCAGGCACCAAAGCATCGAGGACACATTTGAGACGTCTCAATTAAAGGACTTCGTTAGAATTCAAGAAACTCCATTGACTGAGTTTACCTTGAATACTCTTCATGGCGTACAGGAAAGTATTGGGAATAATGCTGCTGCAGGCACAATAAATCCAAACGCTAATATACCTGAAATGGTTTTAAATCCTATCACGAATTCAAGATTAAATACAGCAAACAACGTTGATCAACGTATAATAGTCCAAGAAGCTCCGTTGTCTCAACTCACCTTAAATGCTTTAAATGGCGTGAACTCTAACATCGATACTAATGATACCGCTGGTCTAACAGTTCCAAATAGGCCTGTACTTGAACTAAGTGCAAACTCTCTTAGCAACTTGAGGGAAAATTTAGGCGATGAGCTTACCTTCGTTTCAGGGGATGGAGTCATCCTTATCACACAAGACGAGGCATCAACCGCTATTCCAACCTCACTTTTGGATATGATCGATTTCTCCAAATTCCAGGGCAGGTCGTTCATCTTCATGCGTACTAATGATCACGAGTATAGCGTCGTATTCCCAATGAGTGAACAGCAGCAGCAGGAACATGGGAGAGCAAACTTCGGCCCCAACGATTTCGAGTTAAAAGAACATGCATCGGAAGTTGATGATACCGAGAATTTTTCTTCAAAAGCCTTCAGCATTTCTGCAAGTGCTCTAGCAGCACTTGCTCGTGACCACGACATCTCTCTAAACTTCGCAGAAAGTCGAAGATCAACAGGTGACCCTACTTTTCAACACCATCTCCATCCTCCACGAAGGGATAAAGATTTTCGATGACAGTTAGTTTATATGTATAAATTTTGAAGACTAGAGTAGAAAGAACTTTGACTAACTTCAAATTTGTACATGAATACAACACCTTCAACCCTTTAGCGACCAATTTGTTTTTCTAGTTTCTTCATTTAAGCTCACAAAGACCGTCTGTACACCGATGCAATGAAGCATGCTGAGAGCCAGGCAGCCAAAAGAACGACGCTGTAACATGCCGAAGCGTTCAAACCTAGTAGCAACCTCATATTGCTCACTGTTTAATTATTAGAACAATTCTCCCAAAGACCGTGAAAGGCGACCGAATAGTCCACTTGGTCGCTAAAGGGTTAAGCGTATACGACTAAATTCCTTTCATAACACTGAAAGTAATCTTTATTGAGATGTATGCTGTGCACGCACAAAAAACACCCTTAATTATGTTGTCCGAGTCTAATGATATTATCTTATTTGAAAAATATAATCTCGATAAAAAATACATGAAATCATTTTCCATATCTTGAAACATGAAACGGTTGAGTCGATTTGGCTCTGTCAGATTGCACGATTCCCCCATAAAATAGCACGCGAGCCTCCCTGTCTCTTTATACTTTACACAGCAACGCCCAACGCAGATATGGCATCTATTGAGGCTTGACGAAAAGACAATTTGGTTTTTATGGAAGTCAAAATGGTGCTTCTTGGACACTGTCAACATTTTGGGCGACCGTGTACAAAAATAATTCTAGCCGAACACTGCATTGTTCGTAAGGAGGAATTGAAAAGTTCGAGTCACTTAAGGTAAATCTTATCCTCTTTTCTACCTTCTCTTTCTTTCCCTTCTAATCGTAAGGAAATGCCGTTCCATATCACCCCGTTTGCTTACAGCACATACCACTGAGGGAGATCAAAGTTATACAGTGGCAGGGTTACTAATTCCAATTCTTTGTTCAGAAAAATTCAAAGCGCGCACGGTAATTCGACATGCCAAAAAACCCTTGAAAAGGTATATTACATGTTAACTGGGTTATATTGAAATTTTTGTAACCAGTCACTGACTCGGCTCTGTGGTAGTCGGAATTTGCATCTTGTGATATGCAAGAAACGCTAGAAGAATTTCCACTAGTGTCCTAGCCTGTCAGTATACTTCTCTACATGTATGTATATGCACCTCGTATAGAGAAGTATACCAAGAACTCGATGTCGGATTTCCAAGGGGGCGTGGTACAGTTAGTGTCAAAATGTCTTGAAATACAGATGGACACAAATCGACACTTATTAGAGGCTGAATAGTATTATAATACGTTTTCCATAGTGATGTGGTTCAATCACGAAACAATGGTTACTGATATTAATCGTAAAATTGGAAGGAAATGAGCTCAAAAGCGAAATAGTTTATTAATACGAGAACAACAGGAAGCTCAAAAAAATACAGTCCAATCAATAAGCTGTTCCTTTTAAGACACAACAACACTACGCCGAACATTCTTTGGCGAGGGCTTATTGATATAGAATGTTAAGAAAAATAGAAAACTGATCTGTAGGAAGCGCAGGCATTCTGGACTAAGGTATAATATGAGTGCTAGTGCGTACAATAATTGTGCTCAGTAAGTAGGACTGCCAACAAGAAAGGCCATGTAAAACTTCTCAATTCTGGAGAAAACGATGTTGTTTCTACATAATATATTGGTTGATGGTAAATTTTTGATAAAGAGGCTGCCAACAAAAGCTAAATCAGTGAGCGGTTTAGTTCACCAAAATATTATAAAGGGTAGAAACGCATATAGATATTCAAAGGGAAAATGGAATAAATTTATAAAAAGTGGACATGAGTTACCATTTATGGCCTAATTTATTTTACAGCATGAGCTCTTTAACAAATATAATTCAGTACTATAAACCGTAGCCAGTAAGTAGCACTGGTGTACGTACTGCAAAACAGCAACAGAACGCTCTAATCTTGATATTTTTTAAAATTAACGTCCCTACATAATGTGCTAACGTAATGGCAAGTCCTTATTGCTGCGTATTCTGACATAGTATAGCAACACGCACATAGACCTACAACATAATAAAGTTAAGAGACTGTTAACAATAATACATTACGGAATCACACAAAATAAATCGGAACAGTGACAGAAGCCGAAGCATAATCTAGCACCAGCAGAGCCGTTCAACAGAAGTTCCACTAGAACACAACCATTGTGAATGCCATCGCAAGCACATTTGATAGAAGCTCACCCCTGCAAAGGAATTTAGGCATAATTTCAAAGACCAAAGGGACGTGGTCTTAACTTTGTAAATTCGGTTGCTACTAAAGACAGTATAGAGGTTTAACTGAGAGAAAGAATAAAAATTCTCTTTTTATGAACTTTATGCAGGTATTGAAAGAGAGTCCCGGTGTTCAGGACAGGCGAAAATGTGTCCCACCATGAAAAAGACCAAAAACATTTCATGCGTTTATACAACACAAGAGTATCTTACGAGGACCAAGTGACACGTACGTATAACTTCTCCAATTCCTCATTAGATTTGAGAAGTTTCCATCCCACTTTTACAGCCACGTATTCAAAAAATCTAGAGGTGATAAGCACATAATAGCCCTCCAAGAACCACATTCTGATACTACTTCGGTAAAGGGTTAAAAGCTATTATACGAAGGCACGGTTGTCGATAAGGCTGAAACAACTGAGAATTTAACCCTGTGTGAATTTTTTTAACTGTGGGACAGAGTGCCCAAGTTCAACGGTCCCTTGGAATTGACTCAAGCTACAAGCGACGTACAACTGTAAAGCATAATAGCCCAGCATAAAACCATTAAACTTGTGAGTATATTGGAGTTCATTAATGATGTATCGTACATTAGTGCCATATTAAGAATTGGTAACATATCCAACTGTTAAATCAATTCTTTTCGATCTTCGATGGCTTTGTTTGGGTTTTCCGCCCCACCTAAATTGGTGACATACAATGTTCTCAAGTGCGGGAGAAAATTTTTTAATCAAACTTATTTTTCAGTAGCAGTGATACAAGAAACTGGAAGACTGAACGATATATTTCTTATGTGGACAATGTGAAACGTCTTTGAAACATCGTGGCACAAAATAGAATTGAATGTAATAGTTCTTTTTAGAAGCTAAACATCATATTGAGTATTCCTGACAAAAACTCGTGTCTTTGACCTCCATATACTCTATCCAAGTTAACCAATCTTATGCTATCTCTGTTGTAAAGAAATAGATTCTGCAAGTACGCCCACAGTAAGCTCAAAATAACAAAACATATTCGTGTCTTTGTTTCAGTCTCGTTCCATGAAAAAATGAAATAAGTAAATGAAAAATATTTTGAAATTATGGAACTCGAACACCCAAGTGAAAACCTCGAAGACAACAGGTATTTTGTATTATACTGAAAAAGGAACTTTTTCTGTTATGACCATATTTGTGCTAATTTGAGAATTTAGTAATATTTGTGAAGTTTGAGAAGCTTTGTTAAATTTAAGATTCGTCGAGCTCAGCGTTGCGGGCCTCGATGAGAGCCTTAATGTCTTCATACGAGGGCAGCTCCTGCAAAGTGCAAAAATTCATTAGAATAAGTATGTAGCAATGACTATGAAGCGAAGCGGTTCAATTTAATTTCAAAAATTTAAAACGGAGCTCAGTGCAGAGCAATTTTATATATTTCTCTTTACGAAACATAATATTGACAGTCCAAGTAGTCCAGTTGTGACCTATGTTCCAGTTAAAATAAAAATTAACTTGAGACGTCGCAGATGGAATCCGGAAACTGGAAGGTTCAATTAATTCAAGGAAAATCTAGCAAGCACAAGAGGTAAATAATCATTTATCATTTGCATCATCTAAAAATTTGCGAATGCGAAAACCAAGTAAAGAAAATTGGTGGTCGAAGTATAGAAATTTACCTGTCCAAGACTGTTCTTGTTATCAGCACGATTACAAAGGCAATTAGCTGCGTCGGTGGAAATGAAAAATTCCATTAAAGAGTTAATCACGATGTTGGAGTTTGAACATTCAAAATTTAACGAGGTTGAATAAAATGGATTATTCAAGAACTACTGACGTAATGACACACGAGATAATATGAAATTAAAGCAAGCTGAAGTCAAATAAGTCGCTTGGGAGAGAACATGTAGAACACAGGAACAAAATTATTCTGGAACTTCTCTCGTCCAAGGTGAAATCAAATTGACTTAGAAGCAGTAAAAAATCACAAGAGTGCAAACGATCACTGAAAAGACAGAACACAAGGAATTAATAAGCCAACAACGATGAATGCACAGCTAAAATTTGAATAAAGGAATGGAAGTTCCAATTCACAAGTGTAAGTCAGAACAAGCCACCACGAGTATAATATTTAGCAACAGTAATCAGAATTGGTTCAGAGCTGTTAGCACCGGAGCCCTCAAAACTTTGATGACTGGGGTTTGAATAAAAACGAATTGAGCTCTTATAGGATGAATACATGATGAATAGCACAACAAACTGGAGAAATTAAAAGTTTCTAGAGTTGAGTTTCACATCTGCTGCTGCGTTTCATCCTCTGAAAACGGACACGGAATTTATGAAATCTTAGCGATTTTTCATTGTTCTACCAAAGATTAATCCACATTCCTCTCGCAAGCCAAAAAGAGGAGAAAGGAAAGAGTCCATTATGGGTGGAAAATTAACGCTTTCGGTTGAATGAATTCAACGTGACCAGGGTTGAGCACACGTACGAGCATGATAGGACCATCCTTCACTCCCAC
Organism: Trinorchestia longiramus; assembly: GCA_006783055.1. Taxonomy (NCBI): domain Eukaryota; kingdom Metazoa; phylum Arthropoda; class Malacostraca; order Amphipoda; family Talitridae; genus Trinorchestia; species Trinorchestia longiramus. The sequence goes on along the minus strand of VCRD01000595.1, from coordinate 97,242 downwards.
ACATCTTACTGGCACAAACGTCGACACAGTCTCCAGCGCTCACTGTAACTTCTCATGGAAAGTGTGAATTCGTTAATCAGAAGCAAGGAAGATGGAGTTGAAGAGAAGAGTCGCCATTGAAGCAAAGGTGAGGATGTAGTTGCTCATCAGTTATTATTATTATATTCCTAGTTTAATGTTGCTCTGCAGTTACAACTATGTGACTATACATAGAGTGATATTAAAAATGAGGATAAGTCTAGGTGGTGAGACTATCAAGACTATAAGTAACTTTTTCACTATTTAAATGAACTAGCGAATCTACTGGCAGATGCACCATGGTATTTTGGTGTTTTTGGACGATTCTTCGCTACAATCCGCAGTCGGAGTATTTTTTCTAGCGGGATTTTCAGCCACAGAGGATGCAGCAGCGGCTCCTTCAGAAGATGGAGTATTTTGACCCGCATTTTGAGAGCCAGATACAGTCGGAGAAAAAGGGTTGGTATCATGAGTGGTGTGCGAATTTGATGAATCAGGAACATCAAATGGGGAATTGGGATTATCAGATGATCTTGGACCTGAATTTGGGGATCCAGGCAAGTCTATAACCTTAGTTGGTCCAGCTGGCGCGACAGAACTTGCAGGAATATCAGAGTTTCGTCCATCAGAAATCTTCCCTTCACCTGTGTATCCTATTGGGAAATTTTCAGGTACGTCAATACGGCTGGGACAACTATAGCGACTGCGGCTTTTGTCATCGCCATTTGTCTCAGAACTGCGGGGTGGAAGTGGAGGTAAAGGCACATTGGCAGATGGTCGCAAGGCAGGGTTTGTAACACTAGAAGTTCGACCAGGTGAGGCAGCTGGTTTATTGGTGGCGGTAGGAGACGAGGGCTTAGGAGCAATGCTAGAAGAAGTCGATGAATTGCGGCCAGGATTCAGAGGAGAAGCATGCTTACTGGTAGCCTGAAGATTAAATTGAATTATTATGGCGTCTGCCGTTTCACGGACAACACCGATGTTTGAAAGTAAGTATCTCAGATACGAGAAGCAAAAGAAAAATAATACACTAGCATTCGAATGAGAAGCCGTACGCAGGAAAAAATCAGCCACTCAAAAGTTTTCAAGATGTTCTGTCTGAGAATTCGTAAAAAAAATTAGCGAAACTAAGATTGAGAAGCATGTATGTTGCTAGAACAGGACATTTGCAAGATGAGACAATAACTGTCAGGCTAAACTAATAAAGAAAAACGTCAAAAGACTATAGAGTTCTGTGTATAATTACAGTAAGTGCAGCAGCGATCACAACACAGTAATCAAGTTGCATATTAAGTAAAACAAGTTACTAAACTATAGATCTTGTCAACTTGTCACTGCAAAACGTTATTTCAAAGACATGCTGAAGTATAATTCTGTACTATTTATTCGACTATGAACGTTAATTCGCAAAACAAATATATATACATTAATATGTACTTCTAAAGGTTACATGCAAACAAATGAAGTATTTGATAAGATCGGATTGTAGCAAGTCCGCAGAAAATATCAATTATAAAAAATATCAAATAGAAAGAAAAACAGAGTATGGCAACAAGCAAAAACTCGTTTAGTGTGTTAAAATGGTCAGTGTTCAGAAACTGTTTTCAGTAATGAAACCATTGCAATATGAAATAGTTTCATAATGTTGAGTTGGATAATTGAGTTCATTTCATAAAAAATACAAGCAGGAGTGTATTGACAGAAAATGGTTTAAGCAGCAATTCAATAATTCCAGGTTTAATGATCGAAGAGAACTCTGTAAGATGAATGAAAAATTTAAGATAAAAACGTTTTCCGACCCTCAAGTATTTCAAGAAACAAAACGCAATAAAAACAACACACAAACTCGTCGATTAACAAGATTAACAGGAAGGAGAATCAGTGGGATCGGATAGAAGCAAGAAATGAGATGCGGTGGAGGAATCACTTGCGAGTAGGCAGCCACATGCATCGCAAGCAAAGCAAAGAATAATAAAGTTACCATCAAACATAGCGCATGGCAATCCTTCTACGTGTAGAGGAAGTGAAGGGATGCAGCAAAAGCCCCTACACCTGCAACAGGAGGATGAGGGGATCAACAACTTTGTTTTAACCTTTCGAACCCTGAACGACCGATGCATCGGACAGACAACCTTCGAACCCTGAATGACCGATGCATCGGGCAGACAACCTTCGAACCCTGAATGACCGATGCATCGGACAGACAACCTTCGAACCCTAAATGACAGATGCATCGAACAGACAACCTGGCTACTGAAAATATTCAGCGCAGAAATTAATTATGCACATAAAGTTGGGTTAAAATGAATTGCTAAATTACAAAAAAAAGCGGTTTTAACATATTTAACAGAGATCATCTAACCAGAGTCATTGGCATTCTTTTTGTCGTATCAAGAAACGTATTATTGATATAGTAGTTTCACGTGTCAGGGTTCAAAAGCTTAACCCATAAGAATGAGTATAACTCGTAAATCTATAATGTTATACACATTTAGTTTAACTGATCTTTAATCTTGCTTCATTTACTTCTAGATCTTTTTAATATCTGTTGATTACTGGCAGGATATTCGCTTAATTTTCACCTATTTTGATAACGGTCACTTTACCGGTTGAACAAAATTCTGCCTGAGCTAGTTGGGCTTTATACAAAGGCCATTTAAACAGTCTCGTTAAAATTCACACATTTTGCTGCCAATTCTTTGAGCTCAAGGGCTGCCACTAAATAACCCTCGCAGGCTCAAAACTACTGAATCGCTCGTTAACGCTGTACCAAGCTAAACATTAAAGAATATTCAATTGGAAAGGTAACGAAAAAATTGTAAGATGACGTCTTGACTAAGAAGCTGATTTCGAGAAACGATTTGTTATAATACGCCAAATACTTCTAACTAGTAGATTTGGAGGATCTAGAACGCTATCTTGAAAAAATTGCCTTTACTTCTTTATTAGTTGCTTAACTAAAACGGAAGTGTTTCTGAAGCAATTTATCTTTGTTACAGAGTGAAAATCTGGAAACTTTTGGCAACGGTTCCACAGCTACGATAGTCATACACACAGTAAACATTGGCGCATGGAAAGCATAATACGTGAATTCTAACGTAAAATTTTAAACCTTACTCTGTGATGCCAATTAACAGCTGAAAGTACAAGTAGCTCACGCAACATACGAGCAGATGTAAAGCGAAAGTTACAGATTCAGTGAACAGGATCACATCCATTCTTTGGAACGACTCGAACACGTCCTTCTTGTGAAAATGAGGCTTAAAATTAAATTTTATCAACTGAATAATTAGAAGCGTTAGTTCACAGGCCCGAATTTTAACGTAAAAGAAGGTTGAGCTCGTTAACAAGGTGTTATATAACGGCGCCATCAATATTAGAATATCACAGCATGTGACGGTACACATCTTTTTTGCGTGATCACGTTATTGTACTCTCATCACGAAAGCTGTTCTCATCCAAAGAAAATAACTTTACTCTGCCAGAAACTGGCACAGTAAACGGTGGCTGCTAAGCCACACATGAACATATTTGATAAGTACATGATAAACATTAATTTACAAATGCAGTTGAACAATAGAGTGCAATGCGTTGAATATTATTTGCCAAGTGTGAGAGCTTAGTTACGTGTAAAAGGGTTAGAAAGTTAAGGAATAGCTGCACGAAAACTTTTCGAAAAAGTGCTGAATGTTGAATGTAACTTAAGAATGAGTAGAGAAGCAAGTTTAACAGTTGAGTAATTTACATGGTCTTACTTGAGTAAATGATTTCCTTTATAGACTAACTTTTTTAAAAAGTGAATAAATTTATACAAACCAGGAAGATGTTTGTAATTATTTTTTTTTAATCGCAACACAAGTGTATATTTATTTACATACCTTCTTGAGAAAAGTCAGTAGGATAACACGTGTTAAAATACGAGGGTAAAGACAAACAGACAAATGAAGCTCTCTCTCGAACGAGGCAGGGAGCACACACTTCACTGAAGTACATCAATTGGTCAGGGGGAAAACCGTGCTGGGATTACAAGGTAAGAGGGGAGGGCAGACTGTAGGAAGGTACCAGGGTATGCTTTTATCTAGTGCAACTTTGAGAGGGGATGCAAACATATTAAATTAGAATATAACTCTCCAAGCATGGCCCCAACATCACATGGGCTCGGGGGTGGGCGAGAATGAAGTCAGTAGTGGGTTGTAGTGGGCCAATTCCCAGACAACTCCTGGTGTGACTCACCTCCCACATGTTGGGGTTCCAGGCTGGGAAGGTGCTAGTGAAGGCAACGGGTTCCTGACCCTGATTCACCCTCAGAATCACAGTCTTCTCAAGGGACCGATCCGTGGGGTCGGTCTCGATGTAGTCCTGCACACCGCGATGTGATTATTCAAGATCTTTTCCTCGTACTTACTGGGTAGCTCCTTAAAAGCTTTGTCAAATTTGTAAATTTATTTTAATTTTGTTATTGATACGAATGAAAAAACCTCGTAAATAACGCCACTCCAGTCTCGTTTTTGCTGGTGTTTCGTTTCGTTACATTATTCTTATTTTTTTACATACCTAACACGTATGTTAGTCCTGACTTATGAGTATTTTTCTTTCAATAGTGTTTGCTATAAACTTTGTTTGTTATGGCTTCTATTTGCTTGATATTTGACAACGCTCAGAACAAACTAGAAGGGTACAATGAACCCAAAACACTGAGTAAGTAAGCATGATTTATTTCATAAGAGAAATATCAGCAAAAACAGATATCGATGAGTAGAATTTTCTCTTCTGTTGAGTGAACTTCTTCATAATGAACACGTATAGCAGTACTGCACTAGTGTTTCATAATACGCGCAACAATCTGTAAAAAATATCGTTTCATTTTCTAACTCAGAAAATAAATGCTTCAGCAAAGCAGCTGTCTACAATTAGTACACAACATAATATTTTCTGAGCAAGTGATTTGTCTGGCTGAATATAGAAATATGTAATACACTGCAAACACCTGCACAAATCAGCAATTTCCCATTATACATCAAATGAGCGACTGTCTCACAATTCATTTTTAGTGACATGCCCTTCGAAGCCTGGGTTAGTTTCTCATTATAGTTATCATGACAAAATATGATATTGAAATATACATATACATATTGAAAGTACGTTTCTATGCGTATTCCAGCATGTACAAACAACAAAGTTATTTCAATTTTTACCAGAGAAAATAACACTTTCATTAACAAAACTAACACACAGTGAAACTGATAACACCGATGCCAAAAAATTTGGAAAAAACATGCCAGTTTTTCATGAGTATAAGTGCATCGTATGTCATAGCACACGAAAGAGCCGAATGGCGGAAATTCATCGCTGCCCTACGGACTGAGGTCCGAAAAGGACCAAGAAAATAAGTAATAAATGCATCATAAAAAATTAATAAAACTAAGCAGAATTCAGTGCACCTACCATCAAACGACGGCCGTGTAAAGCGTCAAGAGAAACAATTAACATTCTTCAACAGAAGATAATACTCGGCACATAAATATCTTGACCTTAGCAAGCACACCACTGCACCTTTGCCATCTGCCATGACTTCTCCTTTTCTTCATCACTAGCGCCCTTGCCGATCCAGACGTAGACTTCGTCTCCCGAGTCCAGCACCATAACGTCATCTTCATTTAGGTCCTGACGAAGGAACATACGGTTACTGCACAAGAAAATTACGAAAGAACGGCGAGGATCTTGAGCGAGACAGTTGTTGATGGATATAGTTGATCGTCAAAAAAAAAAAAAAAGAGTCGTTTGAGTTGGTCATCATCTTACGCGTAGGAATTACTAATATTAAACTTGTCTAAACAAATTCGAATCATTCAAGTACAACAATGAACCCTGATGCTCAAAAGGGATAACTTAAATTCCTCGATTCAGATGTCTAACTGGTGGCACAATTTTTGACTACACTATTTGAACGACGCACTGGCCAGTGATGGCAATTCGGGTACTGAAAATTTTATACTTCACGGTAATTTTAAGATGAATAAAATTGAATAATCTACTATCCGATCCAAAACTTTAGTCGGTTTCCATATTCATTATAGTTCAAAATTGTAGGGGAATTCGTAGGAGACTTCGGTTAACTAAAGATAATAATTTGATAGGGATTGTAATCACTAAGAATCGGTAGAGATCAACAACAAAATGAAATGGCGTCCGAGCAGGATTTAGGTTAATAAAGGTAACAATACGGTAGATTTTAATCAACAAATCTCAATCAATAATGAAAGAATTATGAATAAAATTAAAACCATGTAACGTAGTTTTGTGTAGAGATACATAAAATAATTACCTTCATCTTCAAACACGATTTGTGACCTGCTACACAAACAGCGAGTACCTCCTGCGAGAAGATGGAAACCTCATATTACCTTCATCTTCAAACATGATTTGTGACCTGCTACACAAACAGAGCGTACCTCCTGCGAGAAGATGGAGACCTCATGCACCCTGAGGCACCCAGCAGGGGACACAGAGCAGTGGAAGAGACGGGGAGACAGCAGGGGCGTGTCCAGGTCACGCATGGTTTGGTAGTCGCCCTTGCCTCCCAGGGCTGACCAGAAATCGTCATCTTCTTCGCCCTCAGCCAGCGTGACCACTTCTCTTCCTGGTGAGACTAGCCCACACACACTCTCAGCCATTGCTTTTTCTTCGTCGCTGGCTCCCTGCAAAAAATGTCTCGTTTTTATCAGGAGCTTGTTGATTCTTTCTTAAAATACATAGTTAAATTTAGTTTGACGCTAGATACCACCTCACAGTCAAAACTAAATGCGGCTTATAATAGAGACTTTTAACCAAGAACATCAACATCAGCGGAGCTATTCTACTTCTACGCTAAAAATGCTGGACTCAGAATTAACATAGCGGAGACATTAGATAAACCTGTCATTGGTTTATAACAAGATCAATTTTACGTGATCTTACTTTTACTTTTCCAACACTTCCTTCACAGTGGAATTACATCAGTTGACACTTTGAGGTATGCTATCTGAATTAACTGTAGCGTCTACACATGGATGCTCTCCAGAGAGCACCAATTTCTGACAGAAGAGCCAGAGTCCTCTGAACTAAAAACATGCATTTACGTTCGTTTTAAAGACGTGTGCCAAGTGCAAAGACCTCTGACCTTGCCAACCCAGACGTAGGTGTTGGAGGGCGTCTCGAGGACGAAGACGTCATCAGAGTTGAGAGATGCGGCCACCTCAGCACGCTGTTCCGCTCGCACGTCCAGCTCGCACGTACCGCGGACCTGCAGGGGAAAATAATAATGAACAAATGTATTCATAGGAAATGAATAAAGATATGGATAGTAAATGAACGTCTGCAACCCAATAATCTTACAAACTACAGTAATTTGACAGCTAATGTTCGGTGTCTACACCAGCTAGCTAATTTTAGGCTTCTATACAATATAATTTAACAGGTAATGTTAGTTCCCTACACGAAACTCTTAATAAAACGCAACCCAGTCTTTTCACCTGGAAGAGACGAGTACCATCTACGTCGTAGGTGTCGTGGTCGTGCACGTTCTTGAAACCCGAGGCCTTCCCTCCCATGAACAGCACCATTCGGCCTGGCAGGTGATCACGACGCAGATAAAGACAGGTAAAATACAGCTGATGTAGGAGCTATAAGTTGGAAACACGTATCCATATGAGCAGACAGCAATATTCTAGGTAGCAATGATCAAATTGATTAGACAGTGATAATACGAGTAACATTGACTAAGCAGCAAGGAAACTGCTGATCAGGCAACATTGATACCATTGACGAAGCAGGTATCACATGGACGATGTAACACTGATACAATTGTTAAGGTACCAACTTCGCTGAAAAATACTCAATGAGGTACCAGGTGAACGTACATCATTAGTAAACGTGCAACTAGTTGCTGTTCGTTCATTTTCACTCACGAAGGAAAATGAAACATTACAGCATTACAGTATACACTGAAGCACTGATATGACATGGAAACATGAACGAGCCGAATATTTTATTATTGGTTTGCTACGTAAGCCACTGCAGTAAACAGACGCCCAGAGGCCACTGTTCTGTTTATCTTATACTGAAGTGACCATAGGTAACTATGCACAGGAAAGGTGATCGAGATGAAAACGATAAGGAAGAACAATTAAGAATGACATAAATATGGTTATCTCAAGCTGTATGGAAAAATTATGAACACTGAAATACACAACTCCATTACTTTACTTTTTAGCTTTACTTTATAAATTGGTATGCACAAGGATCAGCCGACTAAAAGAAGACGACTATCTCACCTTTGAACATCCTGAGGAAGTGAGCCGGCTCGTACCCTTGCACAACCCGGACCTGTACACAACAATAATAGAACTTCAATTACCCTCATTTTTACAAGCATAATAATTAGAACTGGAGAAATCCTATAGATGACAGAAGCACTCAAGAAACATCCACACTATTGACACATGAATCACATGTTTTATGGACTTTTGATATGACATATCTAGTCGTATACAAACACATGAACATAATTATCAACACTCAACCTCTAAAAATATTCTACTGCAGAATACGCCGAGTTTCAACATTGAGCAATTTAGACATCAACTTTTGTTATATTACGTGAACTAAAAATTCAAAAAGTTACTTATTTGAACAAGATTGTATTGATTTGTACCACATCCATCAACCTAAAAATAAGTAATCTATACCTTTCACATTTTTTCAGCCCCAACGGCAACAACATAGCTTTGCTTCTAAAAACGTTAAGGAAGAAAATGCACATCTTGCGCTCCAAAATCTGCAATTACAGTTTTTAAATGATTTCCTCAAGTTTTTCGACCATTGTTTTCAAAATTTTCATCTCAGTACGATCTACAATGTACAGCATAGAAGCTAACGCGGCTTGTGACACATGTAGAGAGCGAAGAAGCGACTGCTGCAGTGCGAAGCATCACTTTGCTATATTGGAACTCATGAAAGAAAACGAAAGTCTCCCTTTTCCTACACATGTCTCCATCGACCAATTTGGTTGCAGGATGTACAGCTCAAATAAAATAGAGCTTTTAATCAAGTCCCATTTTTCTCATACGCCATATCCTTCAACTCAGCGTCAGTATTTTTATGTAAAGTGCATTTTTTTTTTGTTCAAGACTTCTAAACAAAAATATTTAAATAATATTGAATCAACACATCCATTAATACAAACATTCACCCCTGACACTGACGTCTGCACATTTCATGTAAGGATTAAGTTTAGTATCAAACTTCACAGAAAATACCAATTAGGAACGCCATAAATTCTATTAATTTTGCCAAATTAGAAAAAATCACCTCTTTTTTCACTCAACGATCTGCTAAGTTCTAAAAAAACACCATCAGGCATAGACAGCTCTGACCTGCACAGCCTTCCCGTTGAGCTCGTTGTCAAGACGCACTGACCTGCACAGCCTTCCCGTTGAGCTCGTTGTCAAGACGCACTGACCTGCACAGCCTTCCCGTTGAGCTCGTTGTCAAGACGCACTGACCTGCACAGCCTTCCCGTTGAGCTCGTTGTCAAGACGCACTGACCTGCACAGCCTTCCCGTTGAGCTCGTTGTCAAGACGCACGGCGTGTATCGCGGATGCCGCTTTCTCGTCTTGGCTGCTGCTCACACCCTGAAACAAACACACCATCCTGGTAAATAATTGGCCTTCACATTTTCTCTTCCTTGAGAGGAGAAAGATTTGAAGCAAAAAATGGCTATTCTGAAACAGAAGATTATGTTTTGAAACAGAAAAATGGGTGCTTTGACGCTTAAAGACAGGAACTTTGAAGTAAAAGTACGGTGGTGTGAATTTTTCTTCCTTTTATTGGGAATATTTCTTAATTGAATAATACGATAATGAAATAAACAGTAATCGAATGTAAACCAGTTAGTGAAACTTTCGTGTTTCGTTCGTTTGTCAAACAGTGGCGTATATAATTTCTACGAAATTCACGATGGCTTTTAAATAAATTCGCGCTACCCCTTTACGTTTTTTTCATTCTTACTCGTGTTCTTCATCCTTTTCAACTACACTGATTTAATATTGCCATGTCGCTTCAAGGAAGTTCTCGAAAGTAATGAAAACGAGAAGCTAATTATTTTGAAGAACTCCCATCGCAAAAGGCTACCTCTCTGTTCTACGGAGAACGCCATTTAAAAGTGTTTTAAGCACAGGTTTCAAAGGGGACTCTAATACCCAGCAAGAACTATGGACGAATTTGGGCTCAAAGTATTTCAAAACACATTACTCGCACTATATCATCACTCGTCTTAATATCATTATTATTTTTATTATAATATTATATTTCTGGTTGAACTACCTTGTCTTAAATAATAAAACAATTATTGAAGGCCTACTAAGCAAGATACCCTCACACACACCCTGCACGGCATACCTGCCAGAAGTAGATGATGTACTTCTGTACGCCTCCCACATCATACGTGTACTTGATAACGTACGAGTCCCCACCGAAGAAAAAGCCCACGGTGGCCTCGTCCACAGGCTGCAGTTCAAAGTCCTCAACGCGGAACACCTCGATCTGGTCGTCATGTAACGCTCATTAGTAAAACAAAGAGAGATGAAATAATCAAGTCATGTGCAGCACATTAGTAAAACAAGGAGAGATGAAATAATCAAGTCATGTGCAGCACATTAGTAAAACAAGGAGAGATGAAATAATCAAGTCATGTGCGGCTCATTAGTAAAACGAGGAGAGATGAAATAATTAAGTCATGTGCATCGAATGAGATGAGGAAAGTTCCTAGATTATAAAATAGTCATGAAGTAACTAATTATTATCAGAGGGTGATATAAATTTTACGAAAAAAATATCAGTTCGATAGTAAAGTGTGGCACATAACACACACGGAAATGTTTATCATACAATATAAATCAGATGAAACTGATCGTTCAAACAAACCAAACGGTAAAATAAAACAAAAAAATTTCATGCGTATCACAGATAAATTCAAATATACTATTTGATATGACACATAAATTCAATTGAACACAGTTGTCTAACTGAACGCCAGTAACCATAGTTAACTACTTGTTTTTTCTGAATACTCATGAAACATGCTATTGACATAAAAATCTCTCTTGTGCAAGACGTCTCTTGAGTGCGACAACTGGGCGACTTTACAAATCGCCACATCATACGTGTTACATAACACATCATACATGTTACACACCATACATGTTACGCCACATCATACGTGTTACAGTAAACGGTAACCCACCGTTTAATTTCGCCTGGAAGCTATCATCCAACATTGTGTTGTATTTTTTAGGCTAATATTGGTATCTGCCGTGTGGAACACGTTGGAATCGTTAAAGTTCAGGCCATCTTCGAGAGAGAACAGTAGTCCAAAATAACCTATGCATCAATCAAACTTTAATTTTTTATTCAATAATAGACAAAATAAATTTAAAAAAAGGTAACCTACCGTCAACGCATTTCAAGGAATATACAATAGTCATTTACCAAAACTTGTCAATATAGAAAGTCGAATATAGTGCACACTCCTCCTACCTACTCGTCTATGTTAACAAAAGTAGACTACATGTGGATTTTTGTTCGTAGTGTCCGAGCAACATCAGACTGCAATACGGTAATTGAGGTGTGGACTCCTGATAGTGAATTTAATTCTTCCATCGCATTGTCAGTTGAAAAATTCATCCACGAGTGTCAAGTTGAATTTTACATTCCAAACGCACTTGAATAACGAGAGATTCGAGAAATTTCTTCTCGAGCATAGCTTTTCTTTCAAGAAATACTACCTCCATGATCAGTACCATGAATAATTAACACCACGGAGAATATACCTAGAAATTTAAGAAATCGAAAAGGTGCAATAAGATTTTATTCATCAGCGTTGATGGAACATTAAACACGTAAATATTTCTCACCCCCAACACTGACATCCCCATATGAGTGGCAACTTTGGTCTACCATTCCCGCGAATACTTAAGCTCAACTTCAACACTAAAAATAAGTGAAACTCATCTCAAACTGCAAATTCTTTGAGGTGAAGTATTGGTATGTTAATAAAAACACTGCATAGATCTTACGGTGGCCGTTCCACAGACATTTTTTCTGGAGTTCGATTGTCGATCGACCCAGTGTAGAACAAACGGATTTAGATTTAATATTTCTGAACAGCCGACCCGTAAAAAGAGATAACTTTAACTAGGCTTTGAGGGAAAAATACTATATTAAATGATATATACTTACAATAATGTAATAATACCATTGTATTAGTACCCTTGAAGCAATGAAAGTGACTTCTACTTAACAAAACACACAGGAAAATGAGAGCATAAGGAAGGCATTACTACTAATGGGAGAATAAATATACTGACAGTGCCATTGCCGTCGTCGGGCATGAAGCCAAAGGCGGGTCCCGCGTTCTTGGCGAGCAGTCGGCGCTTGGAAGCGTGAAGGCTGGTGACGTCAAAGTCTCCCTCGGGGGTAGAGGCTGAGGGCAAATTATTGTTAATTGCAATCATTTGCAATAGGTTCTACCTCTTTAGGTAGAACTCAGTCCTTGGAAAATATGTTTTGAAAGTTTATCTGTGTTAAAAACTACCGCTTGCTTGTATTTTCCTGCAAACTATATACAGTAGAATTCATTTTAACCGGCACTTGCAATTGATATTGTTTTCCTTTTATGTCTACCGTGTGTATGAATTGTTTGTAGTTACTTGGGTGATATAATAGGAAATTTAAATAAGGTTTTAAGATATTTTCAAGGGATCGCCTGAAATAACGGCATTTTTTATTAACCGGGAACTGCGAAGGTCCCATGGATGCCGGTTAAAAAGACTTGCACTGTATATCTTTTCTACGAAAAAGAGTGAGGCAGTATTGGTAGACACACGCGAGATTACAGCGATCTTCATGTATTCAGTATTTATACACGCAGCTCTATTTACTGACCTGCGATTTGAGACTGAGTGTAGACCCTTCCGAAGCCGATGGCAGACTCGGACTCCTTCCAGGATTTGAAATACTGCTTGAAGACGGTGGGTTCAGTGCCCTCGCAGATGCGCTCCACCTTGGTCCACTTGGGCAAGCCCTGGCGCTCCAAGTACTTGGTGGCCAGCTCCATGGAGCGAACCTTCTCAGTGCGGCTTGACTCCCGCCCGATCCAAACAAAGAGGCCAGAGCCGCCTGTGTCCAGAAGGTAGCAGTCCTGGGGGACGCGGAGCAGTTGCGAGGATGAGTAGGTCGTTAGTGGCAAAAGAAAGGTTGTGATTATTAAATTACATGTGTAGGGGTGTGACGATCAATGATGTTTAGAGGGAAAGTGGAGGAAAAAAATGTCTGTAAAATAGAAATATTGCAGAGTGGGAATGGCTTTCAGAACAGAAAGTATTGAGTGAAAATGGTCGGAGAAGAAATGACTGAAGGAATGGGAATTGTTGAAGAAATACAAATAATAGAAGCATGAAAAGGTTAAAAGAGTTGAAAGCTAGTGAGTGATAAGGTTGAAAAAGTGAAATGGTAGAATGTGAATATGGTTGTCAGATTGGAAAGCCAGGGAATTGAAAATGGTTGCAAAAATTGAATTTGTAAGGGCCAGTGCAAACAAATTGAAGAAAAAACGAAAAAACCACAGTGAGGGTAAAAAAAACAGTGTACTTGTATCTGCTGTCTATCAAAAAATTGTAGTGAAGGTAAAAATAAAGTTGAAAGCAAAACTAGTTTATCGAGAGGAGAATGCAATGACCATGAGTGACATGGTGGCGTGCGAAATGGAAAGATAATTTAAATGTTTATTTTAAAATCATGACAATACATCGTTAACGTCTGAAATACATGTATACTGAGCCTGGAACGTGAGCCATTCTTAGAAATAATTCATAAACCATACCGAACACAATACCGAAGACACGTTATCAACATGAGGTACACATTGTGTCACATTCAGAAGGGACAGGAGACAACTGTCCTAAACACGAACACCAGTGGTGTACCCACAGAACGTGCAGACATCGCGCAAAAGAGTACACGGTCAGCTAAAGGCAAGAGAATCCATCCTAGAGAAATTACATGCAAGCCATTTCTCTACCTCTGGAAAAGCAAAAAGCGAGTAAGACTGTGAGACATATACCCAAAATGTTGATTTGAAAGCCTGCGAAAAATTGAAGGTTAATGGAATTTGTAAAATACAGGTGGACATAAATGATAACACTGAAGAAAGGTAATATGTTTCATGAGAGATCAGTGAAATGACGCAACATTCGACCTGTTGCGTTGAACGCAACCGCAAGAAAATTTGAGAACACAGGAAGAAATGATAGAAAAGACTAATGAGAAAGATGACTCATTTTTCTAAACATCTAACGTTAGTGTAATCACTAATACATTCACCAAGATAAAAGTGAATACGAGCACATGCCTGATCTGAACGAGTTACTAAAAAAGTGATGATGAACTACATACAGTATATATGTGGAGCCTAACATGCATCTTATACAAATTAAATAAACTCACTGATCAAATTTTGACGAGGCTGCTAGTTGTAGGAAAAAGAATTGATGTACGAACAAACATATTTCAACATTGAACATAAAGTAAAAGAATGAATACATAAGTATGACGGCGAGAGAGGTACCCAGGATGATCGTCGACGTGGTGTTCTGGCGCTATCAAGTGGTAACTGGAAGTTTCAACAGATTAAGTAAATTTATAGGTAAATGCTTACAATCAAAGCACTTGGAAGACTGTACGCCAGCTCAAACAATATGTATAATAAACTATATATATATATTTTAAATGCGTCAATACGATTGGATCGTGGTGAGTAATAGCATTTCCCATTTCCCTCATATATGTACACACATGCCACAGGAACTTGCATTTTGCAGACAAGATTAAACGAGTTTCGAAATGCTCCTTTTTCACTTGGTATGACTGGAAAAACCAGCAAGCTGATAAAGTTCACCTCCTTCCCACAACAAAATGAACACAGAAATGTAATCGAAGTCCATAAATATTCCTGGACATGCAAAAAACATGTACCCGAAGTGAGTTGTAAGGCCCAGAACAAGCAACCGTATATAATTTGGAAGAGCCCAAGTCACTAGAAAACGAGGAATTGTACGAAGCCATTACACTGAGCTAGACTCCAACTCCACTGACAGGGATAATCTGACTCAATTTGCACAGAAAATATATTCTAAGCATACCTCAACATGTCGAGTAAACTAAAACCTGACCAGAAACCGAAAATCCAGGTGATCTCCAAGCAAACATACCATGGCTTCCTTTAGCTAATAAACAAAAGTTAATCGGTAACTGGGACCGCCAGAGCGCATTTTCTCGACTGACAAGCCGCTGAAAGTCAAAGTGACTTATGAGTTAAGAGAGTGGGAGTAGAGCTCATCGTAGTGACTGCGTAGCTCAGGATGTTAATATTAGCGTGCGTGCAAACGAACAACACGCACTACTTTACCACAGCAACACGAGGGCACAACCCACCTGGCTGCCCGATTCCTGCAAACGAAGGGGGAGTTGAGCATGCGTGGTTGTGCACTCTTAGAATACACTGACTAGCTACGGGGGTGCACTTAGCAACAAAATGCGCAAATATCGGGATGATGCAAGCAGAAAACGAGCACACGCATATGTCTGGGAAAACGCATTAAATTTCTAATTGACTGATATGTTGTAGAATCTTGATTTCGGAATTGAGGAGCCTCAGGATGCTGTCACGTAAATACCGGCTTTACAGTTACTCATATCTGATATGCGACTTCAGTACGATGCAATGCACGGGCGAATGACTGTTTCTGCTCAGTAGGGTTACAAAGTGTTCTAAACACCCAAAATCAAATAATTGAAATAGCGAGACTTAGACTTAGCTGTAATTATGATATTACTCGGTTAGTCCCTTGTAGAACTGTGACTGTGCCATTACGCAGTTGGTGAATGGTAAATAGCACAATTATCAAATAAGGTGAGCTACACAACCAATTTTGGGAAACAACTGACAAGCATGTTGTTAGTTTTATTCAAAAGAATTCACTCATCCCTGACAAAACCCACCTATTACTGCAGCTGAGCTTCAATAAGCTGTCGAGTTACTTAATGGCTATTTCAATTATTTTATGAATATTTTATTATAATGGTTTGAACAATATAATAATAAAAACATTGTTTCCGATGGTTTGGAGGGTGAAACCAATGTTACGAAAACGAGGTAACCAAAGTAAATAAGTGAATAATAAAGGACCGTGTCGATTTACACTAAAAAGGTTCAAAATTTTAGAGAAACAAAAAAACACTAGAAACAAGTTCCCATAGGAATGCATGTTTTCTATATTAGAACATGAATGTTTCCAAGGCACAACAGACACTTCTTCGCTGGATATTAAATACACTCAAACCTTGTTATTTGACAATTAAAGTTTTAATATAAGATTCAAAAAGTTTATATTTGCGGGAGAACGTTAATCAAAATCACAATACTAATGGGAAAATACTGAAAATTATGAAGAAATGCTCAAAAAACACTACAAAAAACGCATCATACAAATAATGAGAATAAAAATAAGAAGGTTTGAGTGTAGTAAAGTCTGCAATTCTGTTAGAATATTTATGTTAGAAGTTTAATGGCAATGAAAGCTACAGAATCTGTTCTGTCTGACGTACTTCTGTAGCCTACTATGCGGTGTATCATCAGCGTAGCGAGACATAACAAATGTTCCCTTATTCTGTTATGAATATAACAAATTTGCATGCATTAGTGCTATACTGTATGTGTACTGTTATGATGGGAGTTTTTATCGCATAAAAACATGAATCAGATGAATGGACAGAGGTAGGGCAATATTTGTTAATAACTAAAATGGAATTTAAAAATCATAAGCTACTCCAACACAAGTTTCTGTTCAACACAAGAATCGTCTTCCGATGATGACATTCATTTGATTAACTGAAAAAATCGAGGAAAACTGGTTTAACAAAAGGTACTATAGGTTTAATGTAGCAGATATTAACTCAATATATTGAAACTAACTGCAAAAGAAATAATTGGAGTAAGAAGCACCGACCACCAAGAAACTAAATTGATGAATTAAAAAAAGTGAAACGAGAGGAAAAATGAAAATATTTGAGTTCATAAGCGAGGCACATATAAAAAGATACAATAATATGAGCCTGAGAAGGTAAAAATTGAGCAGTTTCTAAGCCTTCTTCCATATTGATAAGAAAAATTTGTTAAATAAGTCACTTAAAGACCGCAAAAAACACTTAAAGTGTGAGTATATTAGACTATTCAGCTTTATATTTTACTATTTAAGAATAGTAAAAGACGGTTAAAAATGCAAAGATGCTTAGAAAGGAATGATGCACTCAATGACGTCACTAACACAAACAAGACCGGGCACTGGTAGAGTAATGGAGTAGGGAAGACACTAGAAGAGTAAGGGGGATACTAGAAGAGTAAGGGGGATACTAGATGAGTAAGGGGGATATTAGAAGAGTAAGGGGGTTATAAGAAGAGTAAGAGGGATACTAGAAGAAAGTAAAGGAAGATCTAAGAAAGTTAGGACGTGTCACTCACTCCGGAGCCGAGGCTGCTTTGCGCCAGGGGCTTCTGAGCGACTTGTTCTGACTGCACCTCGCCGTCCTCCTCCCACACTCGGTGCAGGCTCACCACTTTCTGCGGGGATTTATTCATTTACTTATTTATTTATACATTCATTTATTAATGTGTTTAAAAGATATGCGATTCAATCTACATTCGAAGTCCAGCGTTAGAAGTTTATGATGATGAACATAGGAGTTTCCAAATTACACGACAGGTTGTCCTCCTGGTATGGAAGTTCCTGCGCAGTACATCAGAAGATGATAATTTAATCTATTCAATAGATATCTTTAGTAGGGCAATCTGTAATTTAAAATTCAAATTCCATACATTATTTTCTGGAAACAAAGAATAATTTCTAATGAATTTCGAGTGCCCTTGTCTATATTTTAGAAGTCGCCTACCGCATTCAACCTTTAACGAATAATTAAACAGTCGGGCAAGAGTAAACGTAACGTACACCACATACCCAGGTATGCAGCCCATGTTAAGATGGCACCAGTACAATATGTAAAAGTGTTATTCACTACATAGGCTTAAAAACGCATAACACCTAATAAATAGGAAACACAAGTCATGAAGACCCACTTTATTACCTCTCAAAAATTCTGAACATAGAACCTACCAAGCATCAAGAACAGAAATGTGTAGTAGCGAATCTCAATTTGATGCTGGACTAAAAACACGGAGACTAAAGAATGTAAATCCTATTATTTGGATAGTCTTCTTCCCATACAATTCATTTCTCGTATATCACGTTTGTCTTTACAAATAAATAAAAACTTTTAATAAAAATGATTATAATCAACTCGTGGACCGCTTTCTGCCAGCTGAGTGCGGTAATCACATCGTAGAGAGGCAGCCAACTTCCAGGGAAGATGAATACTGTTCATCCTCGTGGAATTATGAACCAAGAACCAGTAAAGTCACCCAGACTTTTCTTACGATTCATCTCGAAAAAATGCAATAAAACTTAGAGGTATGTCTCACGTACGTCTTAATAAAATGCTATACATTTTCTACGAATATCCCTCACACTTTTGAAAACTAAACTTGACATCAAACAAAGGATCACAAATCTGACCTCCTGGGAACGCTCATGAGCGGAATCGTCCTCTGCGCTGTCTGGCGCAACATCGTCCGGACAACCACCACCCAAAGCCTCGAAGAAGGCTTCGATCTCACCACCTCCAGCAGTCTCGTCTGTGCAGGGAAACACTTACAGAATGAACTAGGCAGTACTTTATAATTTTTATATTAGCACCGACAACCGATATTAGTACGAAAAGATAGTCAGTTTCTGAGTATTCTGAATAGTCAAATTTTGTTCACGATGTATAAAGCGATATTTATATAAATAAGAAGTTAAAACTTACGGCTGATTACAATTTTTACTCGTCCATAGCTATGGCATAGTCAATCCGCATTTTACACAAGTCAAAAATACAACTGAATTAGAGAACGGTTCTTCTCACCCCAAAAAACATGGTAAGCAAGCAAGTCTACGAAACACTGCGCTAAGAAAACATCAAATTATGTATACATTATTTCATGAACAATCTCTTATAGAAACGTCATTTTGACGTTACATTAAATGAAACTTCAGTTATAACTCATTTATAGTGTTTAAAAAATTAGGAGCACATTCATTTTCCTCCATCTTAAGAGCTACGTCCTCACCAATTATGATGACTTTGGCTTTGCCAGCATGATCTTCATCCCTGATGCCGTTGCCAGCCTGGATCGCCTTGAGCCTCTCGATGCGGCGGCATGAAGGTCCCATGTACACATACACTTCCTTCCCTGCGTCCAGGATGAAGCAGTCCGACTGATTCATGGAGGACACCGACAGCTCAACCTGTGCAGGTATCGCGATAATATTAGAACCCTAATCAAAGACATCGACCAAGCTCTGATAATAACTAAGGGAGAAGAGTAGAGCTCTGTACAGGACGGAAGTGTTGATTTCTGAAACGTTTTCCCCGAGTTCGTTGGGACGTTCAAAAAATTTAGGAGTTAAATACGTGCTCATTTAGACAATTTTGTCCTAGCGTGCAAATTTCCAGACGCGTCGACATGGAGTTGAAAACTAGAAGGTTCGTGTTGCGCATTTGCGGCTCAGAAATTGAGAAGTTGTGGCTAAGAGAGGGAATCGAGCAGACGCGTCACAACAAAAACGTCCCGACAGTTGGAAAGTCCCCAACTACCCAATACTACAACAGTCAGTCAAGTACTGAGCTGTAATCGAGCACCCGATGATCGAGCAAAATTATTAATATATATTAAAGAGAAAACACGATCAGAGCGTTGTGCTTCTTCGTACGAGAGATCTATAAAAGTGTACATACAAAGTAGGTTAAATGAGTTTCATTAGGGTGAAAAATTGGTTTAGAATCCTCATTCTGACCTGAATCATTTGCACTCTAATGCTAGTATACGTAGTCTCGATGTAGGGAATATAAAACGTTACGTAACCATGGTATTAAAATTGCCCAACAAATAATTTGTTAGAGGTCTCCAATGGAATGTATAGATAACTATAAACAGTATGTGTGGATTAAGCGTATTTTAGTTCCCAACAAACTACTTATTCTAATTTTGCACTTTGAAAACACAGTTTAAACAGAATATATGTACGCAATTACTACAGATTGCTTCGAACTACAAGGAACGTATAAAAATACAAATGATGGAAGCGTAGCTGTCTGAATCTTTTAGCTTGACTTGGCAAAAAAACCGCGAGATAGATCAATTTGCTGCGCCGAAAATGCTTTCACTTTAATGAAACCACATTATCTATCAAACAGACGAACGACTTTCAAGCAACGGCCCGTGGTTTCGTACTGCTAAGGTCTACGGGAATGTAGCAATCACAGTACTGTCAGAGACAGAATTTCCTTCGCGAGTGGGGGTTGAGTACTTCACAGAGTGCTCGCTTGTCGCTATACAGCATAAGCGTTTTAACAGTTTCGAGAGAAGTCTGCATGTTACAAAGGTTAGCTGAAAAACGGGGAAAACTCAATCGTCAATCCCAAATTGCACAGGAACACACACTGACCTGACTGACTCTGACGTTCCTCCTTCCCTTGACGTGGAAGAGCCTGGCAGGGTATGGTGCATCAGGGTCTACGTGGGTGAACCCTGACGCCACTCCACCCTTCAGGTACCGGACACCTCCCTTAAACCTGCCGAAAGCGAGGTATTAGTGAGCATGCAAGGTAAACAATGCAAGTATCTTGAGTTGAACCGTTAAAAATAGCTTATGAAATAATTCTTCAGAGTAACACTTGTGTTGATATTTTCAAGGTCAAAGAAAAATTCCTTGTACCCAGACAGGGAAAAGTATTGACTAAAACGAAACGACTGAGGTAGAACTAAATCCAAAACCCATTCCGAATTCGCAGTTACTATCGTTGCTAGTAACGAATCTTCCTATCTCGCCGTCACCGGCACTCCAACGCTATGGTTCCATGAGACGTAAAGCACACGTTTGTGGAGGTTGTACAGAGGAGGTAGGGAGATGCTTCAAAATAAAATGGAATAAGGCAATAGAAACGAGCCGTTTCTATTTCTACGATCACGAGAAGTAACCGAACACTAAATTGAACACATAATATACAATCATGAGACTCCCTATCGTTCGTTCAGACTTCCTCTGGAAGTCTGACAAGGTACTTGACAAATTACCGGTATGAAATTATACTTGACCAAGTAATGGTATGAAATACTTGATCAGTTGCTATGAGGAAATGCTTGAGTTGGTATACGTACAGAGACCTGACCAGTCAGTATTATTGCTATATAATAACAGACTAGTGGGTATTATGGCTATTTAACAGACTAGTGGGTATTATGGCTATTTAACAGACTAGTGGATATTATGACTATTTAACAGACTGATTGGTATGATGGCTAGATCCTAAAACAGTTAGCATTATGAAAAGTTACTAGACCAGTTAATATGAGGTCTAGTCCAGTTGATAAGATGCCTAGCCCATTTGATAAGATGCCTAGCCCAGTTGATATGATGTTAAACCAGTTGCAATGATGGTTAAACCAGTTGACATGATGGCTAGACCAGTTGATATGATGGTTAAACCAGTTGACATGATGGCTAAACCAGTTAACATGATGGTTAAACCAGTTGACATGATGGTTAAACCATGCCAGAACTCCAGACCTGAAGTGAGTGCAGCAACTGGACTTGTACCTGGACAGGAAGAGGGCGGACTCATGCCCCTGGACCTCCCTGTGCTGGACAGGCACTCCTCCCAGACAGTCGTCCAGCTCCACCGCCTTGATGGCGCACGCTCCAGCTTCATCCTGACGCAGTCAACAACATGATCAGTTTAACAGAATAAAATAGAATAGAATGAGGCAATAGTAACTAGCCGTTTGGCCCATTCTTGGGTCGATACACAAGTCCCATGCTGGAGTAGTAATAGTTGTACTGCTGCTGCTGCTGCTGCTGCTGCTGCTGTAACTGCTTTGTCCTCAACACAGAAAGGAAGATTACAGGGGATAGACGGCGGTGTCTTCGTAAACAGTAAGGGTGATGCAGGCATCAGTGCCAGTATCAATCAAATCACTGCAAGAGAAAGCACTTCCGTGTATTTAACAACAGAAACTAATAATTTTGTGCTGCTTGAAAAAGCCTGTGTCTCATCAGAGGAAGCAGTCGGGTTATGGAGGGACAAGTTACTCACGTTAGTAAATTGATGTATCACTTTAAGGCAAAAGAATAATTCTCAGTGCTCATATAAGGTGCAATTGTACGTCCAGTAAGATGTGGCCTAGCAAATAAAAATGAACTCTAGTTAGTAAATTCATTTGGTGACCATGCCAAATTACGCTCCCTTTTGGTAAACAAACTAAGCGCAGAATCTTAACCAGGAATCGTGGGAAGTATGAGAATTTAGAGATTTGAAATTATAGCCCATGGTAACACTGATCAACCGTACGCCACACACCCACACTCCTCAACCGTACATAACGTGCGTGTGAATCTAGCCAATCTCAATGCAACCCTACTACCCAATCCCACACTACAAACTTCCACCAGCCAGCCATTCTCCTCAACCACAACCAACCCACGAACCCCACCACAAAACCCTACAACTCTCCTTTAAACCCTACCACCCCACCACAAACCCTATAACCTAGCTATGAACCCCACAACTCAGGTATGAGCCTCACAACCCCACCACAAACCCTACAACCTTGCTATGAACCCCACAACTCACGTTTGAGCCTCACAACCCCACCACAAACCTCATAACCTAGCTATGAAGCCCACAACCCTACCACGAACTCTATAACCTAGCTATGAAGCCCACAACCCTACCACGAACTCTATAACCTAGCTATGAAGCCCACAACCCTACCACGAACTCTATAACCTAGCTATGAAGCTCACAACCCTACCACGAACTCTATAACCTAGCTATGAAGCTCACAACCCTACCACGAACTATATAACCTAGTTATGAAGTTCACAACCCTACCACGAACTCTATAACCTAGTTATGAAGTTCACAACCCTACCACGAACTCTATAACCTTGCTATGAACCCCACAACCTTACCACGAACTCTATAACCTAGCTATGAACCCCACAACCTTACCACGAACTCTATAACCTAGCTATGAACCCCACAACTCATGTTTGAGCCCCACAACCCTACCACAAACCCTATAAAATAGCTATGAACCCCACAACTCATGTTTGAGCCTCACAACCCTACCACGAACTCTATAACCTAGCTATGAACCCCACAAGTCATGTTTGAGCCTCACAACCCTACCACAAACCCTATAACCTAGCTATGAACCCCACAACTCATGTTTGAGCCTCACAACCCCACCACACCTGCGAGGTTTCAGAGCCGAGCCAGAAATGCACGTCCCAGTGACTGCGTCCAGTCCCTTCTTCCTTGTCCGTCTGCACAGATGAGGTGTGTGGTCAGGGACGCCATCATGACGAAATGCATAATTTAAATATTACTAACAAACCGTAGCTCAGGGCTTGTTCGAAGAGCGAGAAGTCCCTTGTAGAGGGTGATGGTGGCTGACTGTCCTCCTCCCACGAGGAGTGTAGGAATCATACCTACGTCTGATGGGGAGTACCTCAGGGGAATTATATCTCTCCAATTATTATGAACGCATGCCCAAAATACATCAGTACGGTATGAATATCCATGATATTGAGTGCTGAATATTGAACTACGTACATGGCATTACTATCATGCATAGTATTGTCATATTATAGTATTCACAGTAATATAATACTAGCATTTATAATATTATATCATGGTGTATATAATAATATATTACCAGCATGCATGATATTACCAAATTATGGTGTACACAATACAGGAGACAATTACTTACTGACAACCTGTTTAACTGTAATTAATGTACAAACCATAGTTTCATGAAGAAAAAATACACGTAACTTCTACGTGTGTAGGTGTATCCTCAAATTGAAAAGCAATGAGTTCATAATGAATTTACCAAATATAACTAAATAAACAGTTTAGTTTCAGAAGCACGCATTTGTGTTCTAAAAGGACTTGGTTCCACCAAAAGTTAATGTAAAAATAAGTTAATGTCACCTTTTTCCACACTATAGAAGTACATAAAACAGTATATAAAAAACAGAACTACAATATGCTAAGAAAAGAGAAACCATAATCAACAGCAAAGTACATAGAAACCAGCCACCAATTTTGATCGATTACAATATTAGAAATGATACAAAATTACAAATAGCACAACCATGTGTTCTCATCTTAGCCCCATTAGAATCGATATATTTCTTTTAAGATGTAGCGCGAAGTAAGACTGTCTGAAAAGTTGAAAAAAGCTACACACTAACAGCGCGAAGTCTAAGGAAAGCAGGTAAGATGTGGCCAGTGACTGCTCAACAGCAAGAGAAGTGAAGCGTGCGGTATCACTGTTACACCGGACACAGCACCTCAACACGGCTAAAATATATAGCTGCTGCTTTGCCCTGACGCGTAAACTTCTGTCTCTCACTATAGCATATAAAGAATGTCGTAGCTGTTGGTGTAGTCGCGATCTTAAGAATATCCACAGGGGAAAATTATGGGAGTAAGTAAGGAGACTGAATATATTTGCAGGTTTCAATGCGGTGTTTTCATGGATTTCTTTGAGTAAATTAGAGAGTGAAAAACTTTAAGTAGTCATCCATGGAAATATTCAATCTTGTCGATGTCGAAAAAAGAACAGAAAGATAGCGAAGGATTCTCCCTTTTGAAGCATTGAAGTGCACCGAAAATGGGATACACTGAACAGTATCCCATTTTCAGTCTTTTGATTTTTGGTCAATTTCCTTAAGTGACATGTATTAATGCATTAATTTTTACATATATTCTAACCCAACACAGCTAATTCCAAACAGTAAAAACGTTTATGGGGAACCTACCCATAAACGCAGCGGTAGGTTAGCCTTACTATTTCCGTTCACAATAGGAAACACAGTTAAGAAAGAGTTCTATATTTGGCACAAAAATGCGAGAGTAAATATTCATCAGTTTTATCCTGGACAAAAGAAAAGTGACTGCAACATTGAATCAGTAGGGAGCTCTAGTGAAAAGTTGTAGAGCACGAACCCCAATCTGACACTAACAAAATTCAAAACTGATTCGAAAGCAAAAAAAAAACGCATGACGAGTAATTTCCTTCAAAAAAACGTACAATTGCTCTTTTTGAAAAGCTAATGACGAACTTTTGAACAAATATTCTTCAACGCATTCATTGCTGTATGACCGACCGGTGGGTCACTCAGGTTAGGTTCTGTAATTTTTTCAAAGCTTTCTAGAGACTGTATGTATAAAGTAAAGATTTGCACCAGCTAGGTAACCGCAATGAATGTGTCAAATTAGGAGGAACAGATAGACAGACGTTCTTACTATGACTGAATAATGGCATGAGCTTCAAAGGAAAAAAACGTTTGAAGTACTTACATAAAGGACGATGTAAGAGTCACCCTCGTAGAACTGGCCGTACTTCTCTCGCGGGTACGGCACTACCTCGAAATTCTGCAACAGGAAAACATACATGTTGAAAAAACATGAGGTACAGTAAACAATTAGAACAGATAATTTAATTGATTATACATATGTATAGAGGGTTTGACAGTCGTACACACTTTAAATGCATTTTAATAGAATGGAATGAGGCGATAAGAACGAGCCTTTTGGCCCATTCTTGGGTTGGTCCCCAAGTCCCATGCCGTAATTCTAGCCAAGCGATGATCGTACACAAACTGACCACCGCGGCAGCGAACCTCGAACCCGGGTCTTCTCGTATCGCAAGCGAGTTCGCTCACCAGTCGACTACACTGGTGGTGTAGTTATCACGGCACCAACTATGTAGTAATTATATAATAGTACAATTGAACAGTGATACGATCAGTGCATCATTAAAAGTTACGAGTTTTCTCACCTGAAAAGACAGAAAAATTGAAAACTTTCATGGCACAAAAACTGAACCTACAACTTGTCGCGAATTTTGCACGCCACAAAGTACACGACATTTCATGGGTAAAAATTGAAAGTTATTTAATCTTGTTTATTTACTTCTAAGTTTAGGAGCAATTTAATTATTTACATTTAATTTAATTATCTAATTTTGATGACTTCACCGTCAACAAAAAGGAAATAGTTAGGGTTGCCGTTCCTCCTTAAGCCTGGCGTCTCTTCAAGAATAATAAGGTGAAGTCCAATTGAGGTCAGAGAGCCAGAATATAAATATACAACTGGAGAGAACGGTTAGTCTCAGCACCCCCACGCTCGAGTCCGTCGATCCTTTGGGTCTAGAGCCGGAATGTCAGCTCTCACCAGCCGAACCGCGCTTGATCTTAATTTTAAGTAGCGTACGAAGAACACCAGTGGCAAAGGGCACCGATGATCCGTGCTCCAAGACTGTCGACGCACGACCTTGGGCTCCCACTTCTTCCTGCCGCTAAATAATAGATTATGAAAATTACAGAATGCCTGGTAAATGTTGAAATTAATACCAAATGTAGTTCAGGGACCTAACTGTAGGCAAGCCACCTACCACTGACAGCGAGGACTTGGCTGGAAAGAGTTCGCCGGTCGCTGTCCCATAGCTGGTAGCAACCCCGAATGTATTTTTGTACTGTAGAAATTAATGGATCAATTACTCTGTAATGATGGACTTAGGAAAAAGTATTTCAATATGGTGACATTTCAGTTAACTTTCAAATGCTTGATACAAACCTAAAAGATACGTGCTCTTTCAGTGTTTCCATGGGAAACTGCTAGGCGTGTTTAGAATTTATAGATAGTTGAAAATAGTTAAAGAAGCGTACTCCACATTAAGAAGTAAAGAATGGTAGTTTTAAGTTTAAGAAGGAAGAGGAAGAGGAAATTTCAATTTACAGAGTAGAATTCAGAGTTGAGAGTCTTTTCAGACCCTCATTATTAGACGAATTCACTCGAATTTAAGTAATTTTTAATTTTAAAGTTAGACAACAGTCTAATTTTAAGTTATTTGTTTGGAGGTCTAGATAGACCAGTTAAAATATGAAGTACGCATCAGACAATTGGTGCTAGATTGCACAACAAAACAAAACGAAAGAAATTCTATTTAGAAACACAAAATATAGGCAGGGGAAAGCAAGGAAGAAGTAGAACGTCACGTCTATCGACGATGGAACAGGAACAACTTCCACCACAGTACGCCACCCGAGGACTCCGCTTCAAACTGCAGCGAAACTTGTAGTTTGAACAAGTGCAATACACAATTGGGCGGTTTGGAACCGGAAGGAACTTCAAAACGCGACGGCGCTGAGACCCTTTAAAAATAAAAGATCCCAATACTAATGCCTCTTCAATAGTAATGACCCCCTTTCAATTGGTCGACTCTCCCTATATAGGTTCTTTCTCTACTTATTCTTAGTTCCCTGTCTGATTTCAGTAATTCGGAAGCTACATTACTCCTATCGAAAGTGAAAATTTCGATAAACTAACTAAAAACTACAACAAACGAATTTAATCAAAACCTAAAAATATCAGGCTACTAAAATGAGAATGTTTCCCGAACACAAAGGCCGCAGGAAAAATCCGTAGATTGGAAGGAACAGCGAACGCGAGAACAATTTAGTGAATAGGATACAG
The DNA here is from genome assembly GCA_006783055.1 of Trinorchestia longiramus. NCBI lineage: Eukaryota > Metazoa > Arthropoda > Malacostraca > Amphipoda > Talitridae > Trinorchestia > Trinorchestia longiramus. The sequence continues at coordinate 69,419 of VCRD01000595.1, read as the reverse complement.
GCGAGGGGAGCAGCAGCAAACAATAACACTGAAGGCTTGGTCCAAGTCTAGGCACTTGTGATCGTAAACACGCCACACCGTGCAGAAGACTTCCCATACATGGAGCTCCCTTTGTTGTGCCCAGTAGATAACATTATCCATACACTGCACTGCCATTATTGTGCCCAGTAGATAACATTATCCATACACCGCACAGCCATTGCTATGCCCAGTAGATAACATTATCCATACACCGCACTGCCATTGCTATGCCCAGTGGATAATATTATCCATACACCGCACTGCCATTATTATACCCAATAGATAACAATATCCACACACCAGGCTGCCAGTATCATAGTCAATAAATAAGATTATTCACACACCGAGCTACCATTATTATGCCTAGTAGATTATGATTGGGTTCAACCACTGTATCCGCTCGAAAAATGTACAGAAAGGAGCATCTGAACAAAACAAAACACTGAATAATGAAGTAGACAAATCACCAACGACATGAGCGCAGGAAGTCTTTCACACGAATGCCGGCCTCCTCCAGAAGGAAAAAAACAAATTGGAAAAGAAAAAGATAAGGCGTACCTAACAACGAACAAACAGACACCATCTTACTAGTGCTGCTGATTTTATAGTGAGAAAGTAGGGTTGTCACAGATGTAATAAAAATAGAAAACTGACGAGGACAGATACTGTTCTCGAGAGGAGCTCAGGAGTCCTACATGACCTAGAGGTGCGACAAGCTAACAAAATACGCTCACTGATAGTTCCATTCATGGGCATACATGGAGGGAGGTGTCGCAGAAAAATCATACTAACTCAATACTCTTCCAATTTTTGTGGAACCTGATTTGCGAGAAAAGAAAATAAGAAAATTATTAAATCAAGACTAACATTGGATGTTTATCCAGTTAAAGAATAAAATAATTACATTATACCCGATAAAGTTTCTAAATTACACCCAAGAAATCAATTTTTTAAAGAAACATACATTGCGGACACACATTGCAGCTCTATGAAAATGTAACTTCACTGAAAGTATTATATACGCGTGAGCGAATTTTCGATATACAATCACGTTCTAACAAACCATAATTCAAAGTATGTTACACAACCGCTTTATTTATTCACTGAAGTTCGTCAAAACTTATGAGCATTATGCCAGGCAGGGCATATTTCGCATCGTCCACACGTTGCATAAACATGTAATATAATACAAGTGAATTGTATGTCTAATTAACCCTACGAAGGAGAGTTAAGGAATCTCTTCTTAGCCACAATATCTTGATTGAATGGCTAGGAGAGGGATGTATTAACACACTGATTACAATACAGACAGAATACCGAGAGTCTGTATACGAATTCTAACAAAAGAAACATCCAATACGAGCTTCTGATCTTCTCAAGTGGCACGGTCTCAAGCTGTTACAGGAGTCAACCACGTCGGACTCAGCCACGTAGCGCGGCATGTCCTTCATCTGAAGGTCACGGAGGAGTTTCTATTCCGTGAGTCAGTCCCTTGTGTCAGTAGATATGCGCTTTGCGTTCGTAAGCAGGCATCACGAAACAACTTCCACATATGCAAGCGTTGACCAAATTAAGTGCATGTATTTGAGCATATCCTTCACCCTCCACACACTCCAGTTCGAGTTATATTCACTACTGAAGCTATATTTTTAAAGTATGGAAAGCATTTTATCGCTATGCATTTAATTTTTTCTTCAATTAAGTTTTATAGGCTTCTTACACGACTGGGGCTCCGTCATCAACGCAGAACCGTGACATTTCAATCAGCCATCGCACCGAAACACCCAATAAAAGTCCATCACAAACTTGCACAAAAACACTAGCAAAAAACAGGACATTAGGCAAGCAGTAACGTGGTCTAGATTCGCTGTGCTTCATTCTAATAGTGCAACCATTTCAGCATGGCAACCATTTTCAATATGGCGACCAATCAATGCGGCAACCATACCAATATGACAACGATTTCAATGGAACAACCATTTTAACCTAGGGACCATATCAATATAATAACCATTTCAATTAGGCGACCATATTAATATAACAACCATTTCAATATGGCGACCATGGTAATGTAACAACCAATTCAATATGGGGACCATGTCAATATAGCACTCATTTCATAATGGAAGCCATAGACGCAACAACGCCTTAGCCGAGGTTCAAGCTTCCTTCCTCTGATCTCCATCGTCTCCGTAGGACGAGAAACATTCAAAAATTCCCCTCCTGTGTTCTTTCTACAGGCAATCCGAGAGACAAACAGGAAACACCAACGGAATATCCTGTCCATGGTCCAGGGATCACGTAAAATTGTGGCACATAGCGAGCCGTGGGACTGCCCTCATGTCTACTATTCGGACTCACGCTTTCCATGTCAGATTTGATGGCTGAAGGAAGGATGATGAGACCTTTCTCATCATACAGGAAGTGAATCACCAAATTGCGGAGGGTGATGAGGGAGGGGCCATGAAACCTTGCCTGTCTCCCTCCCCCTCGTGAGCAGCTATGTTTGGCTCTGGGCTGATGCTCGTCATGATTTGCTGCTGTTGTTACAGTACTTCATAAGATTTGTGACCAGTGTAAGGTCCTCTGTCTACCTATAGAGCTGGAAAAATAGACAACAGGAAGCTATGAATAGGAGCAGTCGCCACCCTCTCAACCCTCAAATCTTAAAATTAAAAGGCCCGGATCAAAATGGCAACTTCAAATTAGAATGAAGCAACAACTGAGCCAGTAAATGTCCCATAGTTATACATAAACGCAAGCATTTGTATGGCAAGTAAATTAATGAATATAAGAACTTCCCAAGAGAACTCATAATTGCCATAAAAACGCTGTGGTAAGAAAGTCTTAGCACAATGACTATCTGAGAACTCATTCACATCACGTATATCACGTATTTATTTCCCGTTGTCAGGCATGCTAAAGTTGCATGTACAGGACAACACACAACAAACATTTCAAGATCAACATTTGAACAAGAGACTTTCCAAAGTTGCATAGGTGTAAATGTCGTAATTATTGGGCTGTCAATGCACTTTAGGACATCAGTAACATGCCAAGTTTTGGGTAAACGTTCTGAAAAGACGCTGGGACGAAAATATTGGTGTATCGCCCACATCAGGAATTGTGAATAAAGATTGAGAACAATGAATCTTTTAAGCATTAGAGATCCCCCGACGATGTATGCGAGTCAGATGAAAAAGTCGGAGTGAGAACTCTTATAGATGCTTAATTTAGCAAAAAACTGCAAAATGCGCGAATATGTTGGGCTGCGCTGGCAAAAAGGCAAAAATTACAGTCAGACACCAGCCAAGCAAGCGGTCGACTACAAGCTCGCCTGAGGCAAAGCAAGCATGCAAGCAGGCACTCACCTCAAGCAGTTGCCAAGTCTCTTAAGATGATTCAATTTTTTACGTGGAAGTGGGGTGATCACAGATAGCAGCATGTTTTAACAATTGAAGCATGGTATAATCAAAAAAGGAAAAAAATATTAATCATAGGATGGTCTTTACTCTAGCAAACCTAAGACACGATAGGATTAGGAAAGGCTGGGAGAAAAAGCTAACTCAAGTTTCGTTTGTTTCCAATGATTTGGATCTAAATTTTTTTTAACTTTAATTAGTATGCGAGTAGTTTGGTGTACCACACAATTTCCTGTTCATATATTCTGAACACCCCTACGTTCACCAATCAACTGTGCACATAATCAGTGGCACCACTCAAAAGGGGAACTGCTAAAACAAGCCACGGCCGGAGGACGGGTTTTTCAAGGTAAAATTTGAATTTTTTGTACTGAAGCAGATGCAAAATGGAGTTTACATTTGTTATTTCATGACTTACAATTGAATACATGACTGATCTGTGCACTTTGACATTTATTCCGCAAGTTCCTTGACAGGATAAGGCATTTTTATTGAGAATCGATGTCATCTGAAAATGGTAGCTGCGCGCCTGGTTGTGCGTGCTGTTCATTACGGATACAGTAAACACCCTCAGTGTGTTATCGTTCAACGAGTACGATCTATTTAATTCATCATAACCTAATCATACAATGTATACATAAATCCCAAAATAAGATAGACTTATTTACTAAACTGTGTCGGTCCACCCAACTTGGATGATGCCAAGAAGAACAAGACAGTTCCTGTTCGAATTCGTTTGGTGATCTCACGAGACTTCATTTCCTGAGCAGGCACGCGAAACGAATTACTGTTTTAGCTGATGAGAAAACGAACGAGCTTGGCAGGCGACGAAGGCAGCAGCGACATTCGTCTGCAGCACAGGACGTGCAGGAACAATGCATGCACGTGCAGCTGTGTCACTCAAGTTGTGCCACTCAAGTTGTGCCACTCAAGTTGTGCTCCCCAGTGAAATGAACACAGGAGACGGAATGTATAGTGTATAAGCTCTTTAGTATCAATACGCCTTTTAACACAACCGTAACATCAGTAGCAATTAAAATGTTTGTACCGTGCGAGATGCTATATTTTGGTAGAGCGGTGAACTGCATGTATATATATATATATATATATATATATATATATATATATATATATATATATATATATATATATATATATATAAGTTCCTTAGTATTATTGCGCCTTTTAACACAACCGTAACATCAGTAGCGATTAAAATGTTTGTACCGTGCGAGATGCTATATGTCGGTTGTGTGGTGAGTGTATGATACTAGTAGTACACTTGTGCTCGAGAGAAAATTACTATCCCCTGTGCTGCCATGTCCTCGTACACGCCGTTATTAAACTTAGGGGAAAGGTTTTGTCTGAATACAATGTCGAATAGCAACTGTTTCTCGTAAAAGAAGCACACGTAGAAATACGAAAGGAATTAAATCAGCACAAGCTAATCAACATCAACCATTGTTGAAAATCTTCGATTGACACGTGATGTTCCACGTGTGTTTATCAGTAGCTCCAATTTCCGACCGTGAAGTTTAAGAATTCAAAAGATGCTTGTTGTCATTTGTATTGGAGTAAAAAGTCTAATTATTAACGGTTTTGAAAAGAATTCGTGAAAACGAAGTTCATCAAAAACATTTAAATTTTCATCCTGTTATACTGACACCCAAGAAGGATACTCCAGTCTGAAAGTCCCCGTTGAGAAGCTGAAGGGCAGAAAAGGATGACAAAATCGTATGATGAATTTCAAACTCAGGGTAGAGCTGAAGGCAATTGACAGGCTTAACTGACAGCAGCAGGCAGATGTACTGACGCTAATAGGCTCACTCGGGATATTTGTTAGGTTTGGTGAGCAGCCAAATACATCCTACAGCAATGAAGCACAACAGCACTAAAATTGCATTTAACCGACCAAATATTTCTACTTCAATGCAAGCCCCCGACAGATCAAAGCAAGACGTTTCGGGGTGATGTATCGGCATCAAGATGACAGGCTATACTACTGAGGACGTACCAACAACAAAGGCTCATTCAAGCTGAAATATCATACAAGTTCAACCAGATCAAATATGAGCACATGATCATGCAGAAGCAGAGCTTTAGATTCCAAAGCTTTGTAACGGCACTTCTGAGAATTACTGTTCCGTGCACCGAGATTTATTATCAGATACAGGTTGCTAATATATCTAATGAACTCGACACGTACTCGATGTGCCACTATGGTTTCACATAGAAGTAATTGACGTTGAACAAACTCATGTAAAGCTTCAATGTAGCCTATGAAGGTTTACGTAACGTATACTTCATGCAATGAGAGAAAGGCTTTGGTGCCCGCAGGATAGAGACGAGCATGCGGGTCTCTACAGTCATACAATCTCGACACAGTATAGACTCTCACATGAACAGTGAGCTCTGTGTACAAGATGGGGAGTGACCTGAGTGCTGTACGACGTGGTTTTGATATAGCTGAACAAGGCACTACTAGCGAGCTGAATATGGAGCTACTAGTAACAACTTCCGTTCTCTTTTCATGCAAATGGTATTTTTTATACTTTTAAGCGTGTGGTAATCTGTCCTTGTGTGTTTACGGTATTTTTCTGTATCAATCGGTACAATTCGTCTGGTTACGTTCTATAAGAGGTTCGTAGTGAAGAGAAACACAGCACTGCAACCATTTGACTTCACTCAAAGCTAAACCAAGCTCGTGTATCTAGCAATCGACAGCCAGGGAATGCAAAGAGCTATGCCGAAAGAAATGCAGAAGCCCAAGTCTAAGAAAAAATGAGTTTCCGTTGGAATCGGCATTGAAGAGTCAGAGATAGGGACATCTGAGCAGCATCAGGACATCTGACAATCAATAAAGTTTAGTGAAAGACATGTACTTACGACTGCAAGCAGCTAAAATACTACCTTGAAGAATAGAGTAAGGCAATAGAAACGAGCAGTTTGACCCATTCTTGAGCTGCTACCCAAGTCCCATGCCGTAAATTAAGGATTTTTATCTTTACCTACATTCATTTTAGGTTAAAAATAGTGATTGGAATGAGAATTAAAATGAACTCCACTGCAGATACCAAACACAAACTGAAAGGCTATTGTGGAAGCCAACTTCCTGTGGCTGAGAGAAAGATAACATCCAGATAGTTGTGAACGATTAAAAAAGAGGCTCTACTGTTCCAATAAAATCTCAATTGTGACTAATTACTTGTCAAATTATACTACAAAATAGAAATTAATGTCGACCGCTTTAGCGTGAACGTAATTTTTTTGCAGCGTTGGAACTGTTTTTTCAAGATTTCAAATGACGCTGTTGTTAACATCACCACACCTTCCCTCATCACCCTGTCCTGAGTCACCACCACACCTTCCCTCATCACTATGTCCTGAGTCACCACCACACCTTCCCTCATCACTTTGCCCTGAGTCACCACCACACCTTGCCTCATCACTTTGCCCTGAGTCACCACCACACCTTCCCTCATCACTCTGTCCTGAGTCACCACCACACCCCTCATCACCCTGTCCCGAGTCACCACCACACCTTCCCTCATCACCCTGTCCTGACAATAACCATCACCACCACACCTTCCCTCATCACTCTGTCCTGAGTCCCAACATTAAACAACACGGCAGCGAGGCAGTGAGGCTGGCTTCAGTGACACACCAGCGTGTTTTCTGCACGGAACAACTTTTGTTACACGCAATCAAATCCCCCTATTTAATTCCGGAGCGAAAACCTTGTTCTTGGTAATTACTGCTCGTGATGGAACATGCTTCCCTCCCCTAGTTAAGAACTGCTGCTGCAGAAGGTTATGGGTAGGAGACCGCTGCTGCAGAAGGTCATGGGTGGGGAACCGCTACTGCAGAAGGTCATGGGTGGGGAACCGCTGCTGTGGAAGGTTATAGGAGGACCACTGCAGCCCTACAGAAAAGGGCAGTCCCAGAATAGCAGGGCAGGTCCTTTATTGTAATGGTAACGTAAAAGAGAGCCACCGACGCAATTAACTTTCTTTGCATCCATTTTCTTTTTGTCACCAATTGGTTCTCGTCACAAACTCGTGTGTTCTTTTTCTTTGTATTTGCACATTTTTAATCAATTCTGTATGAGTTTTGGTGACGATTTTTTAGACAGTAGAAAACAAATTGTAAAGTTCATGTGAAAATCGCACACGTTAAATCGCCGTTCAGTGTTCAATAATATAAGTTTTACCACAAGTAAATTGATATACTTAAGGTAAAGTAATGTAAATATATCAAAAGTATATCCATAAGGGAACGTCACATGAAAATATTTTTAAAATTGGAAGGATTTAAGAGCATTTATAAAACTTAAATTCAACAAAATAATCAATATCCAGAGATTTTCATTAGGAAAAAGACGTCCTTGACTAGCTGACAGCTCTTATTTTTCCGAATGCTTGAGAGCCGCCACATTTAATTCGCCCTTCGAGATAATGAAGAGAAACTTTGCGGAAACACACAACACCACAAAAAAAAATCCGCAGTTTGTCCTCAAAATAAAAGCTCAAAAACATCTGACCTTTCGAAATTTGACAGGGAGCTGATCATGTTTTTGTAACAATAGTCACTAAAACTATAAATACCAATAATGATGAGTGTGAATAGCTATTTGCTGAAGGATTTCTGAGTTAGAGGACATTGACCATAGGTAAGAGGGTGCAGACTTCAGTAAGATTACCCGCCTAAACTTGTGTTGTCCTTGATTATATCGCCACTAAATATCTACAGAATAATATCTGATTGAAAGTTTGCATGAGCTACATGAGGCACACGTCTTAATATTTTTATTCAACAGAAATCTTTGGTTTCTAATCTAGTCATTCACTGAATTCTTAATATACGTAGCTTCTGAGCATGACTCCCTGATCTTCCCAAGTGAAAGAAGTTGGAACTAAGGATTCACAGTACTTAATGTTCATATAGTTAAGGTTTGCAATCATTGAATGGTCTACAATGCTGCTCACAACACGATATCGATATAACTGTGTGTGTTATAAATACAATCACCAGCTTGGTCGACTGGTATCACCAGCTGGGTCGACTGGTGAGCGAATCTGCTCACGAGCGGGAAGACCCGGGTTCGAATCCCGCTGCCGACATGGTTGACGCGGCTAGAAATACGGCATGGGACTTTGGTAAACAACTGAATAATTATCGAAGTAATTATCCGACCCAAGAATGGGCCAAAAGATTCGTTCCTATAGCCTCAATCTATTCTATTCTATCGCATTCTTTAAATACATTGCATTTTACGTACTGTATGTAGCGTTGCACGCCTCAAGCACGAAGATGACAAAAACAAGGCTGGAGTAATCGCTATACAAAGCTCACGAAATGGAAATTCTAGTAGTATAATTAATTATGTACATATCAATGTGTTCTTAGTCTCATTTTGTATATTAACTACTAAATAAAGTTTGGCTGAGATTTCGGTAACCTAGAAAACAGATTTTTTCGCTGGTGGCGTCTTCGCTCTTGCGGCATGGAGCGCTTCACATGACCATAAAAAATGATGCTTGAAAAGAACAAGCAAATTAGCTGCTTACACCTCAAGGGACAGATACTGCAACCTAGTCGTTGAAGACAAAAATATCTGTCGCCCACACCAGATGAGATAAGAGTTATCACAGAGATAGAGATACAGGGAAGTCAACGTTAGCGTTCAGTTCCAAGTGAGCAAGATAACGAACGCCCGAACGTCAGAGTGTCAAGCGCATGACTCACGCGTCCAGTTTACGAGTCCCGACCCCCATAGGGAGTTGGGGGGCGTGTGTTGAGCCTTCGCCTCCCCCTGGGGTCGTAGTCCCCAAAAGGAGGCCGGAGGCACGGCAATCTCACGAGATTTCTGGATGGTTGTAATACCTACTTAGTATACAAGCTTGAGACGATTTGACAGGGTGTTGCATGTACATAATTCGTTATTCTAAATGCATCTAAAATGAAGAGCTGATCTAAACTTAATTTTCAGTATACAATTAAGACGTGTAACTTTCATGCTAAAGAACACATGAGCGCTTAAGAAGGTTGATTGCAGCAGCCTTCATTATCCACATTCGGAGTGAAAATATCGCCCATGCTCCATAATTCATCTTAGTATCGAGCTGCAACGTAGTATTAAAGAAATAACACTTCAATCGTCGATGACTTAGTGTAAATAAGGAGAGGCAGATAAAGGTGAGGTTAAGTGATAGAATTTAGCTAAAAGAAGCTGAAGCCACGATTCAAGCTGCTAACAATGGCGGCAGTCTGTGTTGTCTGGCAGATCGAGGTCGTCCTTGAACATAACCTAGCCTGATTCATGAAATCCAGCTATCCCCACTATGTATTCAAATTAATACTGTAAAAATACTAGCATATATGCTTATTTGAGAATATCACTGAAGTGAATCCATGAAAGTTGCGGAACAACTACCAAGTTTTTGCCAGGGAGTGGACAAGCGGCAATTACTGCAGTCCGGAAACCAACTATCACTGCACAACCCGCTGCACAAGAAGCAGGGACTGGACAGAATGTAGCAGGGTTTCCCATCAGACCAAACTGGGTTGGAAAATGCATTGTCCAAGTAGCCGGTAATTTAAACTATATTTTTCTTACTTGGTTGTCAGAGTGGTGGTACATTTGTTTTGAAAGTTCTCGACAACTTTTCAACATTCGCCTGAGACAGTGATTTTCATGAGTATCAATGACAATGAGTAATTGGTTGAACCAATGGCATCGAATGCTTGCCCCCCTTATGCACTTACAAACTACCAAAATAGGACAAAGCTATGCGGAAGACAGTGATCAAAGTCACGAACAATAAAATAAATTAAAATGAGACCAGCTTAAGCACTAACGATGCTGAGAGTTAACATATATTAGGATATGATCATTGAATAACATTGAAAACAAAATAAATTAATTTAGAAGTGTGCCACAAGATTGTGTTGAATCTCATAAAAACATAACTACCTCTTGTAGTATATATTCCAAGTATCAAAGTCATTGGACATAAATGTTTTTGTTTTTTGTCTTGGTATTTACGGAATTGTGAGAGCCGGACACGATCAGCGGCTAGCGTTCTGATGCACGAATGTGTTGCTCCACTGCACCAGTGCATTCCACTTTCATGACGTCACATCAAAAACAATGAATTAAAAAGAATAACGGCATACGTGCAGCGCTTTGGCTTCTTCGACGTAACAACAGCAGCATTACCGTATCCTCGAAAGTAACCGCAATATCAAAACCAACGCCAGACGACCTTGCAGAAACAACAGTAGTAAAGCAAAAAAGAAATCATCCTTGTTCCATTCATAGCTTAGGTCGCCTAAATTTTAAGAAGAACTGATTAACACGTTGCGTCCGATTGCCTGATTGGTGTAAAACTTCACTTTGTACGTATAGTCACTAGAAGGATCTGAAAAAGTTACATAACCTAACCTAAGTGGTACACATACGTACCACTTCGGAGTCAACGTGTTAAATAAATGGATGTTGCTCGTGTGTGCGCGCAAGCAAGATTAAATGTGAATATATTCAACAAAATAAGTTTGTGAACGACTCCAGAATAGAACAAACAGTCAGGGAGTGGCAACTGTTCAGTAAGACAAGATTAGATTAGGCTACGCATCACTGGTTGTTAGTCACGTAACCAGTCGCATGGAAAGACAGTTAATGTCGTAAACTTTTTTGTTGAGATTATTGACGATCCGACCTTGATATAGTAAATTAAAACCTATTTGATATTCCTCACCTTCTATACAATCTGATGAAAATTCGATGAATAAATATGACATTAGTTTAATATCTTATTCAATTCAATACCCAAATTATAATAAAGAGATCGTTAAAAATGATTTTCTCACTTGATTTGTCCATTCGTTTTCATACTCAGTAAGATAGTGTTACACGCTAAATACTTGAAAATTGAACACGAAATTCCAGTCCTACAAACAGTATTGTAGCAGCAAACACATATGCACTAATATTATCACTGCAACAATGTCACCAAATGGTTAACTACTCAAGTTCTTCTAACAATAGTATTCTTCCTCACTCCGCGTACCTGACAAACTGAGGAGAAAGTCTATGCTCCGTTGAGAACAGATGTCTTTAAAAAATGCAATTTACCATAATTAGTATAGGGTTATTAGTTAGTTTTGTAAAATCTACAGTAGGCCAATTACCGCATTGCAGGTTAAAAAAAGTTCGAATGTCTATTTTCAGATGCTAACTGAGGTTTATCTCTCAAACACTTCGAATCTAACAAAAACTGAATATAAAAAGCACTCATTTAATTCTTAACAGCAGGATGTTTCGATAACGCTGACCTTGATGCCTCCTTATTAAGGTGGAACGCAGAACTGCACGGGAAATAATCCTCCAAATGAATTACAGAAGCAAGAGGACAGACACCTGCGGAACACCGATTGCGGTTCACAACGCAACATGCGTCCGTCTGACGAGGCTTGCAGATCAAGCTACCGTCAACACTAGAGTTTTTAGGAAGTGGTTAACTCACTAGTGCATTAAAATATACGTCACAGGTTCTGTATTGATGAAAGGATATAAATCTTTCGGTACAGTTAAACAAAAATAGTTTCCGTCCCAGATTCTAGAAAATTATTAAGAAACGAAATGCGGTGTTAATATGGAAAGTTCGTAAAAGAACTTTGTCACACAGTAATAAGTCAAGAACTTATAACATCTGTGTTAACGTCGTGTAAAAACTAAGACCATATGTTAGGTTTGCATAGTAATAGAAGAACGGGAAATTTGATCGTCTAACAGTGAATGAAACTGCCCGAAGCCTGAAAATCATTTCACGAATCCCATTAAATTTTGCGGAGAAATGTGATTGATAAAAAGTTCTAGAAATATGCAGACTATATGAATAATTTTTTCCGAAATTTATATTCAATTTATAGCATTCATATCGGACAACAGGGGTTCTCCAATAGTATGGTAAAAATAGCTCCGATTGCCTATTTTCGACGGCTACGTGCGAGTTATGCGGTTGAGGACAGACCCTGGCCGTGCTAAAATCCTCCTTGATGGAGTACGGTACCGCGTCCGGCAATGAATACGTATGCTATGGATACTCAATTGAAATAAATGTGTCAATATTCTGAGCACTGTTGCAAGAGTCAATACATTATGTATAGTATCAGGATTCCAAGTTATGAAGACTTTTAGACCCGATGGGTTGTTCACAGTAGCTGTGGGACTTTGGTATCGACCCAAGAATGGGTCAAACGGCTCGTTCCTATTGAGTTATTCTATTCTACACCTCTAACTCTATTAAGTAGCGAGGAATCACTTAGAAGACTTCAGAGTCGAGTGAAGAGTAATGACTACAGCCACTAGATTGGGGGTTCCCAGCATGGATACATATACTCTTAGGGGTACATTTGCTTATCTAAAGGGGTATAGTTAATGTTAGTTTATATTTCCTAAAACCTAAAAGTTCCGTTATAAATTCAGTGGAGTTTCATTTTTTTACTCACCTTTCTGTCATAAAAATTTAGGGGTACATGCTCATCAGTCGAAATACTGAAGGGGTACAAGGTCAGAAAAAGGTTGAGAACTCTTAGTCTAGATACTTCAGTAGACACAAAAATGACAATTGTGAAAAACCTCACATAGTGGTGGGTTAATATCACACAAAGCATGAACGAAATATTAAATGGTTTAAATTCAGTCTTGATGACGCAACCTACCTAGTATTGTGAACAGCTGGGAGCTGAGAAATATAATAAATTAAGCTAGAAAACTCGTGAATTTCTTTAATCGGTTACGACATCTGTAAAAGATGCTTCTGCGACTCATTATTGCTAATGAGTTCCTTTAATCGATTAAGATATCGGTCAAGTATACATTTGTGACTGATTATTACTAATGAGTTTCTTTCATCAGTTACGAGATCGGTAAAATCTGCATCTATGACTCATTATTATAAGTACCTACTCAAGACAAACGCTTGCCGATCTCAATCAAGATTTATTAGTATGTGTTCTACTTAATTATAATGTCTACTATCATCTAATTTTTATCAGGTGGTTTATTAATCTGCGAACGCATTTTAGCCGCCATCTTGCGACAGATTGACGAGTAGGGCGTGCCAGACTGAACATGCTTTTGCAATATAGCAATTTTTTAACAGGTCGTAGTATTGACAGGTCGCAAGCAATAAAAAATAAAAATTCCTAATGATAAGTACATCGTAATGAAATCAATCAAACAGAAAAATAGTAATAATAGAGTGGATTTTTAAAAATTATTTAGCTGTAAAAAAGGCAGGAGTACGTTGATATCATTTAAGAACATTTGAATTTCTGATTTGTTTTTAGTTAATATAAAATTCATGGACTTCATAACCATATTTTTCTATTCATATTCTTAAAACTGGGACTTAAATTCTATTGATTATACGCGAATGATTTCGGTATCATTAAATTCTCAGCGTCAGAGCACGCAGATCTCTTTTACGTCCAGCAGTGCTTTCAAAAGTCTGTGTCAGAGCACCAGACAGAAACGCCTGTCAGAGCACCAGACAGAAACGCCTGTCAGAGCACCAGACAGAAACGTCTGTCAGAGCACCAGACAGAAACGCCTGTCAGAGCACCAGACAGAAACGCCTGTCAGAGCACCAGACAGAAGAAACGCCTGTCAGAGCACCAGACAGAAGAAACGCCTGTCAGAGCACCAGACAGAAGAAACGCCTGTCAGAGCACCAGACAGAAGAAACGCCTGTCAGAGCACCAGACAGAAGAAACGCCTGTCAGAGCACCAGACAGAAGAAACGCCTGTCAGAGCACCAGACAGATAACCCTCACAGAACCCAAAGACAGACAGACACGCTGTAAGCTCTACAATCTACATATTGCCACGTAGACGACGATCATCTCGACCTCTTCAACGATAATTTTCATTATGCCCTACAAGGTAGAATCCAGGTTTGTGGAGTTGGAGTTAGAGTCAGTGGATTCGTATGTTTTAAAGAAGAGTCGGTTTTTTCATACATGGTGGGTGGAGTCGAAGTAGCTTTTTTCAAGTATGGTGAAATTGTAATAGCATTTTTCCGATATGGTAGAGTCAAAATAGTTTTTATTCATATGTGGAGGAGTCGGAATCGGAGTTGCATTATTTGACACGTTTGTTGCGATGCGACCTACCGGTGGGTCACTTAGGTTAGGTTCTGTAATTTTTTCAGATCCTTCTAGTGACTGTGCGTACAAAGTTAAGTTTTACACCAATCAGGCAATCGCAACAAACGTGTTAAATAGGTAAAGTCGGAGTCACAAAATATTCTTCCGACTCCACAACCCTGACAGAATATCTTGCGTGCGAGTAGGTAAATGTTTGTTAAATGCTCAACCAACTAAAGACCGTGTAGGTAATTATACTCATAAAAACACACAGAAATTAAGACGATGAAGACATATGCATGAAGAACTTCTCTCGAAAAGGTAGAATCAAGATACCCAAATTCCCAAGTACTTCAATTTTCCATTCTTTTGCAACAGTCGTTCTTGGGCAGTCAATAAAAAGTGTTAGTTTAATACCATACACGGAAACTTTGATCGACAAGGAAAGGAAACAAAACTAGAGAGTTTCTTGATTTGAAGGATATGCTTTACATGCATTTAAAAATTCTAAATTACTCAAACAAAAGATTTTCCCTTGGTATATTGTCAAAGTAACAACCGCTCTAACAATGGAAGTCATCACCACAAGCCGTAAATCATTCTTTTGGCAGGGAAATTTGTTAAAATGTGCAGTCGGTGTAGGAAGACTTGCGGTCAACGGATCAAATTAAAATTTGTGAGCCTAACAACTCCCTTCTGTAGAACATCCGTAACTACCGGCACGAGTTAAATAAACCAATTGTATTTTACCTTGTGTCCAGATTCCACAAAATTTTATAAGCAAAAATTTTTATTAAGACGAATGTAAAAGGTACAGTTTTACTTCAAACTTAATTACTTACGAGTTTTTGTTTACTATACACCCTTAGAAAGTCGAGGTAACAGGAGTGGTTGCAGCGGCTGTGGCGCATCAAAGATAAAACCAGCGGCACATCAGTCTGATGCTCGGCTAGAATTTTCTTCTATTTACTTTAATTCCAGTGTAATGTACGCAATGTTTTATATTGCAAAAATTTACATAGACAATACATTTAAAGGATACTGACTTCCTTATTTCTTTCAAACAATAAATAGTCGTAGGAAACATAGAGAACACCCACAAACCTGGTTTACAAGGAATTTCTGTGTTGAACATAGAAATTTTCCTATATTGAACATTCCAAACATAGTAGCAGTTCATCAGTGTATTCTACATTTAATTCAACATAAAATGAGAAAGTTTTAAATGAAGAAGACAGTGAATAAATAAAATTCCATGCATGAACCTGATCCGCAGTTTAGCAAGGTAGCAGCAGTATACTGGTCAACACTGAACACAGAGTATTATTCCTGGCACTTACCTCAATTCTCCATATCTCCAAGCCAGCACTTTGTCCTGCTGATTCAAAAGCCGGGTCCATGCTGATTTTGTTGGTAATGTATCGCACCACTTATTAATCGACGAAAGACTCGCACAAAAGCCAAAGGTAGCACACACCCAACACGTACAAAGTGCACCGGCACAATGACTGCCAAAGAGTGCCTGCGGCAGCGTCGACTCGCAGCGTCGTTGGCTCTTTTTGTATCGGCAAGCTCCTTCCTGAGCAGCAGAGTGAGTTGCACAGAAAACGAAAATTATCTATCGAAATTAAAGAAAAGTATAATTTCAATATTCATATTAAGGAATAAACCATTGGTATGCAGTTCAATTAACTAATGGGTTTATAATATTATCTTGCAGGAGAAACGTATTTCGTTTTAATCAACATAGGATGCGGTGGTTACCTCATGAATAGAATAATAGTGCCAACTAACATAGGATGTTTACCTTAAATGAAAGTATACCTAAAAATAGTATCATATTTTCCATACAATTTACCAGAACACAGAACTTGATATATTGTCTTGTAACATGTATATAATTTTCATGCAATTAAAGAGAGACCGCAAGAAGGACAAATATGAAGTCTTTTATAATAGAAGAGAGGCACCTTGTCATAGTCCTATTTCAGGAGTGCCGGTGTCATGTCATAGTCTTACTTCAGTAGTGCCAGTGTCATGTCATAGTCTTACTTCAGGAGTGCCGGTGTCATGTCATAGTCCTACTTCAGGGGTGCCGGTGTCATGTC
>VCRD01000595.1:38285-52584 GCA_006783055.1 Trinorchestia longiramus | reverse complement strand
GTGCCGGTGTCATGTCATAGTCCTACTTCAGGAGTGCCGGTGTCATGTCATAGTCTTACTTCAGGAGTGCCGGTGTCATGTCATAGTCTTACTTCAGGAGTGCCGGTGTCATGTCATAGTCTTACTTCAGGAGTGCCGGTGTCATGTCATAGTCCTACTTCAGGGGTACAGGTACCTTGTCATAGTCATACTTCAGGGGTGCAGGTACCTTGTCATAGTCCTACTTCAGGGGTGCAGGTACCTTGTCATAGTCCTACTTCAGGGGTGCAGGTGTCATGTCATAGTCTTACATCAGAGGTGCAGGTACCTTATCATAGTCCTATTGCAACTGTACTCACAGTTCTTCTCAGTTAGCCAGCTAATTTTTGAGGCAATGATGTCAGAGAAAGCAAGAATGTTAGCAAGAGAATCACCCGTCCATGACATCACTGTTTTTCTTTAATTCCTTGCCGGCAACCTAAGAATCGACTCACACACTGTAAATAAGCTCTACTGCTGATGAGTGTACGTCGTTGACTCATCATTCTGTACCATGAAGCATTAATATTGATAATTATCATTGCCCTTCCTAGATAATTAATAATCATAACAACCACATAGGGAATGTTAATAGTTAACCAAATCATAATAGGAAACATTTGCCCTACGAAAGTGTGGAAATTCATGAGTCTTGATAACTACGGAAGCAATGTTAGGTACACCTCTTCAATATTAGATACAATAAGGAGTGGGTGCAAGAGGCGAACAGAAATTGATCTCCACTATTTTTATCTAATTGAAAATTTAAGAAAGCAGGTTTTTGACACTCACGTATTCATTTCCATGGCCTATGACGTTTAACAAACAACGAGGATCGATGCATATAAACTAGATATATATAAATTTTATTCGAATCAAGGCTTCAGAATCGTATATTTGAAGATCAGTTACTTTTCCAACCGAGCAATCCAGTGAGCAACTATTTTCTCCACCACTTCAAGTCTCTACATAAACTAAAATTCTTCCTGTAGTCAGACGAAATATGGTGGAATGTTTGTTAGTGTCCTTATCTCTTAATACGCTAATCCTCAAGAAACTTTTCGGTAGAATTATTAAATTCAAAATCCTAACCCCATTAATAATTAGCGTGTGAAGTTACGAACTCTGTGAACTTACAACTTTCAAAATTTGGTGAGTAGTTTCGTATGTTAATATAATTTTGAGCTTCACATTTTTTCTTTGTTCATTCATGGTCTTTATCCTTCATCTCTAACATCCAGCAAAAAGGGATTGTCACGCATCTCTATGGAGCTATGCTACTCCCTACTAGCTGTCAAATGACCTAATATAAGCAATTACATGTGAAGTCACGTAACAACTTGATTACCGTTCACTAAGGCCTAAAGTTCATTCTTTTAAATCGCTTACAAATGACGTTCTTGAGGTAGACGAAGCATCTATTTAGTGAACAAAGATTGTCTGGAAACATCAAAGCACGGACATTCTTCGTTGTTATGTAGACAAAGAGTGTAGAAGAGCATAGATGTGATGCACAAGTTAATATGCCAATTATGTTATGCCAATAATAATATGCCAATTATGTTTAATGAAATAAAACTTTGGGCGACTTCGTGCGACATTCAAAAAAGACGGGAAGTGGTATAGTGAAAGTTTTAATTCTCGTGAAATACAGTTCTCAATTCATACCAGATTATTCTCTACATTTTTCAGTTATTTATGAGGGAGAGAAAGAAATGAATATGAAAAAAAAGTTAGATTAGTGTACTATTTAACTTAAACCAAAGTTAATTTGAATTGTTTCATATGACAAGGCAATCTAAAAAGTTACTAGTTAAGGATATAGACGCAGTGAGTCAAGTGGACACCACTGGAAGCAGAATAGAATTCAATGTAAAACGCTTCAAGGTACAAGCCCTTTGTGTAAAAATAGCAATTGCCAAATTTTCATATCTTGAGGCGGCTGAAAAGTTCCACTAGATTTGAAGCAAACTTTTGGATTGTCAAACAGCGAACGGACTTTTTAAAAAACTATAGATTAAATATAAATAAATAAAAAACTTCACGGACGCTCATGACTACGTAATTATTTTCTTCGAAATAACGTATGAAATCACATTTCTTTATCAGAGGGTTGAAAAACGAAAATATCAGAGGCTTGCAGAACAGTTATCGATGGGGAAAAAAGTTTCTCGGTTTTGGGAAAGAATTTTTAAATATTTTCAGACGTACTATTTATGCCACTCGTGTTCTTCAGACGTGAAGTCTTTTCCTCGCTCGCACCAATTCATCATACATTTCAAGCAAACAAAAACAAATTCTCAATCATCTATTTAAGAGTCTCATAATGAACTATTTAATTTAAAAAACAGACTTGGGCTGCAGTAGACCGATCAAACGTTCTGAAACAGACTTTCTCCGTTGTAAGGCAACCCAACTTAAGTTCCGAGTTCTCATGGTGATTTTAACTAACACGTTGCCTCCGATTGCCTGATTGGTGTAAAACTTCACTTTGTACGCATAGTCACTAGAAGGATCTGAAAAAAATTACAGAACCTAACCTAAGTGGTACACACAAGTACCACTTCGGAGTCAACGTGTTAACCTGTTGACCGTCACTGCGGGGTGGGTGCGGCGCATCTATATTGTAACTTTAGTCAGTGCCTTCAGTTGCTTTACGGAACTGATATGTGAATAGTGACCGTAGATAACAGTTTTTATATAGACAGATGCGATTAGGGAATAATTTGCTCGACAAAGCAGACAGTGACCGTGACAACGCAACACAGACGATTAACGGGTTCATGATAAAAAGCTCTCAAATCGACCCACACTAACACGTAGTTAAGTATACATAATACGCCGTGTTCATGTCCGTCGATGAACTCCCGCAGTATATATTACATAGAACTTGAATCCAAAATATGTTCACAAGAATGAAGCAGCGGTAGTGTATAATATTCAAAGCAGCTTTAGTTTATCTTTAAGTTTTTCATCGACGGACGCTCCTTGCGCAGTTCTTTCACTCCAATTATCACCCCCGAATTTACATGTGATCGTAGATATCGCTTCTGTTTTCAGATTTACGACACCCGTGGGAGTTCCCCTATATTCGTGACTAGACAATAATATATACCCTACATGAGAGTCCATTACACGACAGCTGCACGGCGAGTTATTAATGCTGCAACGGGTTCTAACGTAGTCGAGTTAGAGATTACCTACTTCAGTCCGGATTTCAACTTTTTGAAGTACAGTAGAATTCCTATAAACCGGCACTCGCTGGCCAAGCTTCATATATTCATCCATTTTCTTCTTCAACCGATTCAAGCAATTGACAATTTCCTTTTATGTCTAGCGTGTCTATTGTTTGTGGTTACTTGGACGATATTAACCGGCAAATGCCAAGTCCCATGGGTGCCGGTTAGAAAGACCTACTGTACATGCCAACTCTACAGCGCCTGTTGGACTTCGAAATGATCACCGTACTTTGAACTTCCACGGTAGCGAGTGGTCAAGCGACCACTTTTTCACGACTTTGAATTATCACGCTGCCTTTCATTAATAAGTTCGCGCTGTAGGAACAAAGTTGTAGGGTGACAAACTGAATTTCCCTCAACTAGCGAATTATCACCCGCATCCTTGGCAGCCTGTATGTCACAAGAACGACGGGAAACTAGCTGGAGGCATGATCACTAGTGTTAACACGTTTGTTGCGATGCGACCCACCGGTGGGTCACTTAGGTTAGGTTCTGTAATTTTTTTAGATCCTTCTGGTGACTATGCGTACAAAGTGAAGTTTTACACCAATCGGGCAATGGCGACGAACGGTAAGATGTTAGCATGAACTAGAACAGGTTTATCATCCTTTTATAATGATAGCGAGTTTTTGATTTTCTGTAAGTGTATCGTGCAGCGCGGAGTTTTACGTTTCCCGTAACTATCATTTTCACAAAATTTGAAGGGTTTCGTTGCAGGTAGGTAAATCAACGTGATTATTATAGAAAACTTTACTGAAAAAATCTCGTCTGAACACACGCACAAAGCACACAAGGCTGTCACACGATCCTAGGTTGTGCACATACGATCCTCTCCAGAAACTTTACGCTCACGCACGAACATCAAGGAAGAAAAAGAATGGAAATATACCTCAACTCCTGGTAAAAATTAAGGATAAAATTAATTTTAAGTAACTGTACAACGGTAGCGAACTTAATGCCCCACAACCTTCAAAGAACTACGCTGAAAAACAAATATTTCAGAGTGGTTATCTCATTGCATGAAGTGTACAAATAAGGCCCCGTGCCACAGCAATTCAGGTGATGTCCACAGCATTTAACCTAAAAGTTCTTGAATGCCTATTATCTCTGGTACACTAAAGCCGCTTGCCATGCTCAGCAACGTAAATAGTCGCCCTACATCCTGGCCATGCGTAGAATGGAAGCGCAGCCTTTTACTAAACTCTCATTGGAAGATAAAATTACAATTTTTAACAAATTTCGTGCTTCAACTGGTGCTTAGAGCTCGTCCTTTGTAGGCACATCAGCTTCTTCATCAACCTCTTCATCCTCCTGCAGGGAAAGGAAAGAATAAAGGTTAAGTTCATAGGGCAATGATAAACTACAGGGTTGGCATGAAGTCTAAAAATTTTACAAATTGGTTACGATGGCAATTATAGTTATCCTGATCAGATTTTTTCTATGAATTGCAGTAGTCAAACTTTTCAACAACACCGCGTGTTTCAGGCATTCCGCCAATTAAAGCTTCGTATTTAACCCTCTACCGCCGTATGGCACTCACGGGGAACATCAGAAAAAATGCTAATTATGTTAAAATTATATTATATGTGAGCAATATGAGGTTGCTACTAGGTTTAAACGCAGCGGCATCATACAGCGTCGTTATTTTGGCTGCCTGGCTCTCAGCGTGCTTCATTGCATCAGTGTACAGACGGTTTTCGTGAGCTTAAAAGTAGAAACTAGAAAAAGAAATTCGTCGCTAAAGGGTTAACAGTTCAAAATTTGCGCTAATAAAGTTACTCTTGCTGGATGACGATCTAACATGACGCAACAGTTGTAAAAAAATCACTAACACCTCGTGAAGTGTACCAGCCATTTTTGGACTCTAAAGGATCAATCAATTGAAAATTTAACAATAACGGACGTCCGCTACAGAAAAGGCTGCCGTTTCGAAAAGCCTACATTTAGAAAATTTAATCTTGTCGATATTTTTAAGAATTACAAGCAGACAACGAAGAAATGACTCTGTACGTTCTGGTAAGAAATATATTCAAGTGTTTACACAAGGCAATGATTCATGGCAGGTAATAATTTGGTTTATGAAATTTGAGCTACCAAAATAGCAGAACTTGACCGAGTATTCATACTCTAAATACGACTTGAAAATTGCTTTTGCAAGGTTTTGAAGTCCAACAAACTTCAGTATTTTCTGAGCACTTACCTTTGCTATGTTCAGGCATTGGACTACACTGGTTTCAAAAAGTAAGATTGGGACATTAAGTGTTCTATGTCAAATTACCAGTGCACGAGAGGTACAAGCGTTGTATGATTAACCCTTTAGCGACCAAATGGACAATTCGGTCGTCTTTGAGAGAATTGTTGTAATAATTAAACAGTGAGCAATATGAGGTTGCTACTAGGTTTGAACGCGGCGGCATGTTACAGCGTAGTTCTTTTGGCAGCGTGGCTCTCAGCGTGCTTCATTGCTGTGTACAGACGGTCTTTGTGAGCTTAGACGTAGAAACTAGAAAAACAAATTGGTCGCTAAAGGGTTAAGGTTCGACGCTGTTGAAAATAATTATGTTTATTTTGTAAAGTGGTTTATGAAAGCTACATTTGAATTTCATATAGGAGCGACCTTGCACTGAACTATTACTTTACTTTAGAAGGCAAGTTTTCTGGCAGTTATCCTATTCAAGAAAGCGATGACCCTAGAAAGTACGTATCTCTAGGATACACTACCACTTACAAGGCAAATTAACTTTTTACCGTTTTTTCCATCATTTAGCATGCCGTGTTATTAGTAAAGAGTATAAATCAACTTCAGCATAGCTATCGGTGAAGACTGCTGAGACAGGACTTTCATAATTAAGTAAACATCAGATCCGCATAAAAACCAATTCAATACGAACAGCAAAACTCACCGGTGTTTCCTCAACTTTGCCTTCCAAGAAATCTGTCAAAGCTTCCAAAGTCCGAGCACCATTGTAGTCCACAACCTGTAAAATTAAGCAGGAATTAAGAGTTATTCAAGAACGCCCCGTAAAAAAAATTATGCATGTTTGAAACTTTATTATAATTAATCATAAGAACTATGTTTACCTTGTTGTCGTCCTTCTTATAAAGCTTGAGCGTGGGGAAAGACTGGATTTTGGTATGCTCCAGTTCATTAACTGTGGCATCCATCTTCGCAATGACAATATCGCTTCTTTCACTGAAGTTTTCTCCGAGCTGATCATATATGGGCGCCAGCTGCTTGCAGTGGCCGCACCACGGCGCGTAGAACTCCACTAGGACGTCCTTGCTCTTGTCAAACACGATTTCATCAAAGTTGCTCGAGACGAGAACCTGCAAGTTTGTGCAAACCATGAGCAAAGGAAAAAATATTTCTACCATATGGATGTAACGCTTGAATTCAACATTCAATTATTAGTCTATATTTTAACCATGAGCTGTATCTGTTACCGTGCAAATTCAGGAATTTCAACTCGCGGGCCTAGAAGCTTTTAAGGTAACTTTCTCAACAGTTTATAAAATATCTTGATTCTACAATATTCTCTGATGGGAATTTTTGAAGTGGTTTACTTGCCTTAATCGAGCTTTGATACTTTAGTATGTTAATTTTATTTGAATTTGGCACTCGCCACAAATCCCGCGAGTCACTATTATTCCAGTACAGTATGGCTTTGTATTAAAAACAGTACTCCAATTCGTAATTTCGTCATTCCGCCCAAACTCATCTGCCTATAACGACAAACTAGGAAAGTTAGCAGAAAAACCATGCGAGTTCAACCAGGATTCCGTTGAGAGTTATCTAGCTGTTCCAGAACTCCCCGTAAGAATCTGGTGTGCATGAATCGAAGAAAGATTTAAGTAACGAGACCAGGGTTGTCTTCAAGCGCGAAACGAGCAATCTTGTTCACTATGATTGTTATGGACCACTTTTGAAGTATTTACGTTGAATAACATAACATGCCTTTCCATGTGCCGATTATGTATCACGTACTCAAGGTTTTACAAAATTAAGTAAGCTTTTGAAAAATAGGGTATGAACATTTACAATGTCCGCTAACTGACCTTGACAGGGTTTTTGTCCCAGTCTTCAGGAAGGTCTTGCGAGAGAAGATGTTGCTTCAACTTTCCTTCCAAGAAAAGATCGACGGTCGAGCGAAGATTTTCTTCAGTAATGTCGTAGCTTGTGGGCTTGTACTTCGCCATGTCTTCTTCCAGCTTTATGATGCGCAGGCCGGGAACCTGTCCGGGAAAAATACAAATTTATACCGTAAGTATTAAGCTTCTTATCACAAAAATTACGTCACGAGTTCAAAGCAAATATTGTGATCCTCGCAGTAATGTACGAGCCTTTACGTACCTCTTCCTTTGACATTCCGAAGAATTCAAGAATACGTCCGTGATCCTCTTCATCGGTATTAATTGTGACGAAGAGAAGTTTCCCTTTGTATTCCTTCGCTACAGTGCGCGCAATATCCAAGTAGCTGTCGTAGTGTCCCGCTTCTTTGGATAGGAAGATGAGCATATGCGATTTAATATCCCCACTGAAAATTTTTGAAGCAGTTTCGTGGTTGAAGTCAACAACCAGAGGCAAAGCATTGCCCGAGATGAACTTCTGGATTTCTTCCTTCTTGACCTCTCCATCGTAAACGTTTTTCTTCTCGTCGAACTCTTTGAAGAGGATGATGGCACCGTCCTCAGCAGAATACTCTGAGAAGACTGCGTCTTCTGAGGTGATAGCGAAAGGATGATCATCAAGAGCAGCAGCTGCAGCCAAGAATTCTTTGGCGTCAGCAGATTCTTGATCCTTGAAGAATCCAATGATGGTGACGCTCTTTGACTCTATGAAGGCCTTTGCTTCGTCAACGTTGGCAACAGCCTTGGCAGGCGGACCAGTCTTCTTCAGCAGCCAAGCTACGATTTCATCAGCGGTCCTTCCACCACTGTAGTCGATGGGCTCTCCATTCCGGAAGAATTTCAGTGTGGGGTACCTGGTGAACGAAGAAAATATTGAACATTTATGCAAGTAATAATAATTAAGACTATACAAGCCGAGGTCTACTACTTCGTAATTTAACGCAACTATTGGGAGGTGTTTCATCCTTCATTTATTCGGTGATGTTCGTTTCTCCCGTTCTGAAGATGAACCGAGATG
The DNA here is from genome assembly GCA_006783055.1 of Trinorchestia longiramus. Classification (NCBI taxonomy): domain Eukaryota; kingdom Metazoa; phylum Arthropoda; class Malacostraca; order Amphipoda; family Talitridae; genus Trinorchestia; species Trinorchestia longiramus. The sequence goes on along the minus strand of VCRD01000595.1, from coordinate 44,181 downwards.
CTGTCAATAATTGTCCTTTCTAAACTATTACTAATTTTACCGAATGCCCTTTTAGAAAAACTGCAGCTGTGAGTTAATTGACAAGGAAAATTTTTATATTTTACCGCCTCTACGCGATGAAAATAGACCATTGTTTATTTTCTCTTTCAACGAAGCTTATTGAATTAACCATGCAACATTTGTCTAACCACAACCCTCTGGTCTAAAAACTAGGTTTGTAGGTAAACTAGTTCATGCGAGGCTGTAAATATTTTTTCTTTCATCTTACAAAATTAGGCGGACTTTAACTGCCGTTCACTAAATTCACTAACAAACGCCCACTTTTAAATTATAATCTTCCACTACGAACATCAAAAACAAACCTGCAAACGTCACTTAAAGTAATAAATTCAATTCAAACAAGCTATAATCAAGCACCACAATATTCCTATTCAAATTAAGAACCACCAACACCAATCCTAGTCAATTTCTGAACCGAATCTCCTTGAGTTTTCCTTCATAAATGGAAACATTTCGAGCGTACCCTCTGACTCCATTTTCCTCGGAGAGACCCGACTCTTCAGTAGCGTCGACCTTAGCGAGTTTGATAGCAGAACCCTGTTCCTTGAGGGCAGTGGCAGCCTTGGCGTACTCGGGAGCCAGTGCCTTGCAGTGTCCACACCACGGGGCATCTGTAAACCAGCAACGTCATTAGTACACATAAACAAGCGAACAGAAATGTCATGTTACAGAATTTTTAAATGTCATGTTACAGAATGAGTTTCTTTGAGATCAAATTGTTTACCAATGATTATAACCGATTAGGAGCTCAAGTGCAACTGCATCAAAGATTCTGAACGTAGGTCATACGTGTAGGTTTTTTCAGTTTTGAAACCGGGTTCGACATTTTTGAACTCTAGTATTTAACGTTTAATAAAATCAAGGAGTGCTTAGAGATACGTTTACTTATTTTTTCAGAATAACGAAATAAAGCTGCCTAACTGAAATCAACTTTTAATACGAAAAGAGACAGGTTTGAATACGTAGTAAACAGATTAGTTCTATTCGAGGATTCCTCCTATAACCTACTAACTTTTGCACCGCTTTGCTTCGAAATCACAGGAAAAAACACTAGTTCATATAAAAACCTTCAGTTATTTTAAATTGCTACACTGAAAATTCCCTTCTAGCTACAGCATTCCCCGTAATTAACTGACGGAGGGCATTCCTTTGGCCAGTCCACAGCAGTGATTTAAGAGAGAGTGATCGAACCGCAGACTAGCGTCAAACAAATTACATGGAAGTCAGCAAGCACGCGTCTAAATCCGTGTCTAACCCTCGTCTGCTTTCGAAAGATTCAGTTGGCTACAACTTTACATCGCAACGAGCTCCCCTGTTTACACTGAACGATGCAGACAACCAACAGCACAACGCACAGAGCTACAGCAACCGACGCACGTACGCGAACACGCTGGTCGGTCGTTTACCTCTACACCAGACCCGTCTTGAAGCAACCACCGGCACCTTGTAACTGTCACATCCATTAACCGGATCACTCTGTACCGAGGGAACAGGTCGGTTTTCGTAATCTAGTAATTTTGTAAAGAGGCATTTGGGCAATTTTGCGATTGCATGCAGAGGTGGACGGCAATACACACGCAAGCGACGAAATTGTTTTTTGGAGAAAAAATCGCGAGCAAAGCATCAGTTCAAGATGCCAACTAGAACCTACAAAAAAATTTTCTTGTAAACGGAGAACGTGCAGGAATTTATTAAAAGCATTCCAATATTTTTAATAAAAAAGGTCAGTGTAAACCGAGCCGTTAACTCTATACCAAGTCAACTGCCAAAATTCAGAGGACTGATCTTTATGATCAAGTATAACCATGTTTATTACTGCTTACGCAATAAAAATGCAACCCCAGTCAATAAGAACCGAGGGACAAGGCAGTTGCTGTAACAGTTACGTCAACGGTACATCAAAAAGCTATTTCTGTAGTCTGTTCACCGAAGTATTTAATTCTTTTAATGACCTTTTGCCTGAATCTGCATTCATACCAAGACATACAATGTTAATTTCATTGACCAATATTCCTCTAGTTTTTGCACTTTTCACTTATCTGCCACGAGGATCTATAAAGTAGCAAGTTCTAGCACAGACGTAAGCCACAAAACCGCACGAAATCTTCAGAAATGGCTTTAACAACCGACATGATACAAACATCATTCAGCTTCATCTACGACAGCATGAACAACTATTCCATAATCATTTCAAAAAGGAACCATCACAAGACACGAGCCAGTTACTAACGCTTAGTAACCCTCTAGCTCTAACAGAGCTTCTTACATCCACCGCCTGCCTGACACGCCCCAGTGGACTGCTGCCTTCCTTTGCTTCTGCTGGAGCAGCGGCCCTACTTGACACCGCGGTCACCTCGCCAGTTCTGGGCTAACGAGTTTCTGCTGTGCTAGTTAATCTAGGATAGAATAAGGCAATACGGACCAGCAGTTTGGGCCATTCTTTGATCGACACCCGAGTCTAAATCTACGGCCTTTTTTCCATGAATGAAGCGAGGAGGTTGAGACGCTGAGAATAGCTTGGTTATTGTATTTTATTGTTAACTAATTGACGGTTTCACCACGCTAAAATAGGGCACTGAAGGTTAGGGAAAAGATCTTCGTAAAGCTGAGGCATAAGTTTAACTGTGCGTGACAACGAAATTAGTTGCCTACACAGCTGACCAAGTTACGAGATTCTTATCTGCAAGACTGCCTAATTTAAAGACAATCTGCTCATGCGAATCTACACCTACTGGAGTTTGCATCTGCCAAATTAGTTATTTCAAAGACTAAATGCAAGGACTTTTGACCACTACACGACTGCCGCATCAATATTACTGGGACCATGTGTGGGAGGCGGAATTGCATTAAATGTCAATGCACAGGTGTAACTAGCTGGCCAGTACAATGCTGCTATATACAAAGGCACAAGCACCGCACCACAGTGCATACATACGAGTAAATGGACATACACTGAACTCATTTCTACACAAGAGAACATGTTTATTACGCTAATTTCTCACGAGAAATATGCTAACTGGAGATTCGCAGGGATGTTTTACTATTGTACTTGATGTAACTTCTGTACGCTGTGCAAGGGAACACTGCTTTGGACGACTGAAACACGTACAGATCATGTTACAAGATTGCTTCAATCCCTAAATTCGAGACAACCTCAAGATTTTTTTTGGCAAAGGAACGAGGAACAGTTTCAACATAGTGTACACAACTTTTAATAGTCGGTGAGGAAGGACTTTCTACACTACATGCATTTGACCAGAAGAAATAATATTTGTTAATACAAATCTCAGGCTTAGAAGAACAAAGTTTGGCATTAATTAATTATCTACGGGCTCAATAGGGTAGATATCACTGAAGGATTTTGGTAGGCGTAAAATACTGCAGATAATAGCCCAGCAGGAGCATTAACTTTTTGCATTGTATACTTGGCTCTTTGTTTATTTACGCTACCATCGCAGTGTTTACGCTCGTGAAAACTTGCGGACGAAGACGTAGTAGGAGCGATTTCTAGGCATGTAATATTCTTAACACTTCTGCACAACGATGACAAAAAAAAACGATACATAGACTAACGTGAACCTGCATCTAAGGCGAATACTTTATTCTTAGTCGCTACCGCGAAGCTGAGTTTCATTAATTCAATGTCACACTGTAGCATGACTACCACTCTCTGCTTGCTATTAACACGTTTATTGCGATGCGACCCACCGGTCGGTCACTTAGGTTAGGTTCTGTAATTTTTTCAGATCCTTCTAGTGACTATGCGTACTAAGTGAAGTTTTACACCAATCAGGCAATCGCAACAAACGTGTTAAAGTCCTCAATTACGTACCGATACTGAAGACAGGACTACACTCACCATGGCACAACCCGTCCTGCCTCCTACTACATTTCGCTCAGCATCCTACTAGCGATAAAGCTCTTCAACTAACGGCTACGAACACCAGCCATATATGAAGTGATCGTAATGAATAATGATATCCACACCATTATGGTACTAGATCAAAATTAAAATCCGATGACAAAAAAAATCTCCTGCGTTAGAAGACATATGGAGCGGCGTCCCGGTCAGTTGCCGTTCTAAAAATGAAAGAAGTACAGACGTACAAATTACTCACAAAATTCAACAAGAACGAATTCGTTCTCATTAACGGTCTCCTTGAAATTCCCTTCTTTCAAGACCAGCACATCTTCCTCTGATACAGCCTCTTCGGCTACAATAAGGGTCGCAAGGACTGCGAGACACGCAATGACCACCCTCATGATGACAGCGCTGTTCACAAACTGTCAGTGAGGCGCTCGGCATGGCTCCTGCAACACCCACAGTCGCAGACGTGGCTTGGCGTGGGACCTTCTCATTGGCTCTCTGAACTGATGCCAGAAGTAACATTTTTATTTGTCGCCTCGTCGATAACGCTATTCCGTATACATATATTCTAAGAATTCTATTCACCGTATAAGATCAAATTAATTGTTCTTATGATATTGTGAATGTTTCCATAAGTATGTATGGGAAATATTTTTTACTCAATCACGTGAAAAGCACAGCAGTCGCGTGTGACGATGAAGTGATGTGTCTGCTTGCGAGGCATGCTGGGAAATTTTTACTCCATGGTGGGCTTTTTAAAATTTCTTAATGACCTATGAACATAACATAACGAAAGTTGAACAGTTTGATTATGTTACCTTTTTACAAATTCGATCAATGTTTCACGATGAAGCTTAAAGTAAGGGTATGATGAGAGGGAAGGGTTAATACAACAAAGGGAATAAGACGTGTTACTTTCAATATTTCAGCTCTTAAAGTTACCATAGTCGGGTTCTATTCTTCCAAGTAAAGAGCATTTTATTCGTTTAGTGTTGAAATTAATACTGAAATTCTTTGAATGGCATAGTTTGAAGATTAACTCAGCAACTTTATACATATACACCAACGTGTATACCAAGAATGAGGAGGGGCTAATATGCACTGACATTTTCAATAGGAATGAGGAGAGGCTAATATACACCAACGTTTTCAACAGGAACGAGGATGGGCTATGATACACAGTTTTCAAAGTGAATGAAGAGAGGCTAATATATACTAACTTTTCCAATAGGAATGAAGACAGGCTAATATACACTAACGTTTTCAACAGGAATGATAAGGGACTAACATACACTAACTGTTACTACGGAGTCTAGGCACACGGTGCAGTACTGTTACTCAGGGCACATGTCTCTGTAAAGTTTGGTTGGTGGTGGTTGGGTGTATTTTAAAGTTACCAACACTTTACAAAAGTCTTAACTAACTGCCCGTGTGACCTTACTAAAGGAAATAAAGGAACTCGTCAACAAGGAACTCAGCTTGTATTTCCATGAAATTGGCTTCTGTAAACTTCGTTGATTAATAATTTATGAAGACCAGGAACAGTCGTTGTTCTGTAGCTGTGGTTCCTGCAACAAGCTCACAATGATGCTTAAAATTTCTTAGAATTTCATTACTTTTTAATTTTGTTTAAAAACTGTAAAGATGCTCAGCCAACCATCATCTATTAAAGGGCAGTAAAATTCAAACTTGTAGCACACTTTTGTACGAATTCAACTACCTTGTTTTACATACTTTTACGGTGGGTGCGTAGAAATATGTGATACACTTCGTCCCCGTACACGACAGCCTTAATAGCTCATACGTGTATGTTGTTGAGGGAATAGCGGTATTCAGGGATAGCATTCAGTGATATAAGTTTTGTACTTGAAAAACTTGAAAAACGTGATGAGTGATGTAAATTTATATATATATATATATATATATATATATATATATATATATATATATATATATATATATATATAT
>VCRD01000595.1:3353-13385 GCA_006783055.1 Trinorchestia longiramus | reverse complement strand
GTATATAAGGTTCTCGATCTCTAATTTTTTTTCAAAGTGACATTATAGTGCACTTGTACAGCGAAAATGAGTATTAATTTACCAGTGAACTGAAACCCAGACCGACAGTGCTAATTTCTTCTAATCTATTTTTAAGAGCGTGACACGAAACATATAAATAAATATAGAAACACACGACGGTCATTCTTAGTGTTAGATAGTGAGATGAGCTACAATCAACGAGCTGCACAACCAATGCTTAGCCTAAGATAAACAACTTAAATCAACTCCTTAGTAATAGCTTGTTCGAAATTAATTTCCTTTATCTAATTCAGTAGCTAGTATTACTTAGGAGCCGAAATAAAAAGTTCATCTTCGGCTAAGTATTAACTTCTCAAAGGAACGGGTATACATGTATTGTAAGCATTGTATTGTGGATACCAAAGGCACTGGATTACAATAAAATACGTGATTTTTTCCCGTTATTAGCCTTCTCCTCTTCAGTATGGAAATTCCTTCAGAAAAGTGGCGTCGACTGACAAATTAAAGAAAGAAATGCATTATAGAATAAGTGAAATTCTTTTTGTGTGGGTGAGTATTAGATAAAGAAATGAATACACGAAGACTGTTATTATTTAGAATAGATAGCAAAAAATTGAGCATTAATTGAGGTTCATATTCCTAGAAATGTACAAGAATATTTTAGCAATTTTACATTCACAACAAATACTTTCGTCGCCATAATGCTTGCATTGTGCTTATTGGTGTACGTTGCACTCGCATGAATTAACAAAGTCTAAAGCATCATTTACCCGAAGACCTAGGCCTGCTTGAAGCTGTTGCTGCTGTGCTCACACGACTTCCATAAATAGCAGCAACGGAACACAATGGCCGTCCAGGGACACTTTGCAATCATTCCTGTAAAACTCATTTCTATTGTCGAGGCTCTTGAAATAAGAAGTAGAGTCACAACTGGCGCATTTTCGTCGAGTGGATCAATGTGTTTGCTTTGTTCGAGTGTTCAGTCTCCGCATGAGTTCTCGAGTATTGCCGGGGCAATCGTGGCTTCGTGGGGATTGCATGGGCAGGCAAGCTCATTTGTGTCACACGCAATGTGTGTGTGTGTGTCCGGGTACAGCTGCCTTGTGTCCTCAATTGAGGCGTGACTTTGCAAGCTCTGGAAACTTGAGTTGTTTTCCTTGTGGTCTTATCAGGAGTCTGAACGAGGAGTTTCCCTCGCTGTGGCTTATTGGAACTTTGCAGCAGCTCGTTCTGGTGGATCTTTCTTTCACTCCTGTGTTGTCTTGGTCACGTAATGGAGTGTTCTCCGCAGAAACTTGTTTCCCGAAACTTACGAAGAATTAAACTTCAATCCAATTGAAAATTTTTGTGGAAAACGATTTAGCAACATACGTGAATTTATTTTATTTTCTTTACGAAGTTCGGTTGGGGCAAAACCAGGTGACGAGGTCTTAATTCATCGGAAACGTGATTCCCAGGCAATTCACAATACAAATACTGCATTAACTTCCCATGTTCCTTTTGGTTTCAATTCAAAGTAAACGTTGTCCGTGTTACCCCAGTACAAAACAAGGTGTTTCCCTCTAGATGTTAAACGCTGCAATTTATAAACCCCTACTAAAATTTCCCTGTGTGTCCATTAGAAGAACGAGTTCAGGAACACATATACTGTAGAATGATGGGTACAGAGCAACGACATTTGAATAAATGTTTACACGTTACCTCCGATTGCCTGGCCGGTGTAAATCTTCACTTTGTACATTTTATTACTAGAAGGCACTGTAAAATTTACAGAACCTAATCGAAGTGGCCCACATACGTACCACTTCGGAGTCAACGTGTTAAATACACGATAACCTTAAAACAACAAAGATGCATTACTACTGCCTTCACACAACATAGATGCTTATCTCAATTGAATTGCAGCGTGGTTGTGCTTGTCTGAACTTGTAGTGATGGATGAGGTAACACAATATTCTTCACTTCTGTCTCCTAGCAATAAGATGGATACAGCAGAAACGATTCAGCACATTTCATTTTGCTGATCCAGCAAACATGTAGTAGCCTTCCACTTCATGCATTCACAATCTAGGCCCACCTAAATCAAACGAATTGGCTCAACGAAATTCCCATAAATACATTAGTCAAATTGAACGTCAGATAAGGAAAAATATCGAAGCAAGTTACAGGATGTCTTTTCTGGGCCACGCATGTCCGGCGAGGAGATAAAATCTCCAAAATTAAGAGTGCAACCGCCTGCTGATAGCTCCGAGTGATGTCTTGTGTGGTGAAGTTTCTGGACGTTTTGTGTGGTGAAGTTTCTGGACGTTTTGTGTGGTGAAGTTTCTGGACGTTTTGTGTGGTGAAGTTTCTGGACGTTTTGTGTGGTGAAGTTTCTGGACGTTTTGTGTGGTGAAGTCTCGGGACGTTATGTGTGATGAAACTTAAGGACGTTTTATATGAAGAAATACACTGTATTCCGCTACATCACACAGTACATGGATTAGGATAGTAATTGTTAACGCTAACATTTCATGGTTAGTGATGCTGCTCCCAAAGACAGTTTCCGTTCTTTGTGGTGAAAAGCTGAGGAAAAGGCTCGTAGGGACGCTACATGAGCTTGGTGAAAGGTCGTAACCGGGTTTTCTGCAACGCAGGCAATGTTCAACAAATCAAGTATGGCGAAAGGATTGGAACCCGGGTCTGCCACGTCGCAAGGGGAAGGCGCACGCCGCTCAACCACAGTGTCAACATCGGGATGTTTTGTGTGGTGAAGTTTCGGGACGTTTTCATCTCATAACTCTTGCAAGTGACGTCGTTAATTAAGGAAGTGTTGCAGCAGACGTGTGCCTGTTTTGTTGGCCAACCGTGAGCGCTCGCTTGCTGGATGAGAGGCAGAAATTAAACGTTCGCTCAAGGGACTAGTTCGAGCAGCGGAGCATTTACATCTGGGACTTGTTTGAGCGGCGGCGCTCACTGCCCCTGCCCAAGTTACGATTGCCGGTGAAGAATGTATAAACCTGGAGAGATGAAGTGTCTCTAAATTAAAATTGTACGCGCTTCTAAGGAATTGAAACTTTTTCAAATTATTTTTTTATCAGTGCCATTGATTGTATTGCCTGAACTAAGAATTACAAAACCTGATATCCCATACAAACAGTAGGGAGCCATGGTGTCACTGCATTTTACAGTTTGCAGGTTTTATTCCAAATGAAAGATTGTAATTGTTAGACTCAAATTGAAGAAAGTGTCTTGATGCAAATTACATCGGCTTTAGTAAGACCCAAAGTATTTATAGCCCAAATTGAATCTAATGGAAAAATACCAATTGGTTTTCGATGGAAAGTCGACTCTTGAGAGCAAGTGTTAGTTAAATTTCATAGTAATATTGGTAGCAACATTAATCAAAACAATTTTGTTCAGGAAAACGGTTACAGTGAACATGCAACTAAAAATGGATGATGATGATGTAAAACGAGTTGTAATAACAATGAAAATAACATTAATAATACTAATAATAATACTTTTATTAATAATTAGGGGTTTCAAAATGAAAATTACGAAAATAACCGCAATTTCAAGACAATTTACTCGTCCATGTGTTGCGGAAGACAATAAAAATAATAAAGAATTGGTAATTTTCTAGTTTCGACCCCGGTGTAACATGTGTAATGTTGGATGTCAGGCTCACATTACTCAGCAGGCAACAATATTTGGATGGGCCAAACCTGTGGAATGGGTCAAACGGTTCGTTTCTTTTGCCTTATTCTATTCTATTAACTGAAGTACGACAAGAGGTTGTGGGCAGGACACGTCGATTGTTTCACTTGAGGGAGGGGTTGGCTTACTTGTTTAATCACCTCATGTCGGGCACGGAAAGATTTACAGCGCCATCTGGTCCTTCTTGCTCAGGAAAATAAATGCTGCTCGAAACGTAGTGCGCTCTAAGAATTGAGATCACTCAGAGTAAATCACATGGGGGTATTAACCCTTTCGATACTGACGGTACATATAAGTACCGCTCCAGTTTTGCACATTTTAAGATGCAGAGCAACACGTGTGTCTGTGCAAACGCTGGTAGGGCAGTGCAAGCTACAGTTTGATCAGGACAATGCAGTGGTCGTAAAACATCACAAAGCATCTTTTTTTAAATTTGATGTTAAATATGTTGAAAAGGTTCTGATATTTGCATCATGGTAGCGAAAGGGTTAAAACCCTCACCGATGTGATAGGATAATATTATGTAAACACAGAGGGCTTAAATAATATTTTTTAACCAGGATTATGGGAGCGCATACTTTAGAGGAATAAAGGAATAAGTGAAATGGCGTACATTATGCATATGTGATTTCATTTTTTCAGCATTGTGTTTGTTCTTGCAAGGTTTTTGTAGCACATCGAATTGTTCATAAAATGAGCTCATATTCTATCTACAGAACCCAAAAAGTTGAGTCATATAATGTTCCTTGGTTTATTTTTACCCGCAGTTACAAGCGTGAACATTCTCTCAACGAAGGCAGTACTCGTACGAGTTTCAAGACATAGAAGTGCATAACGAGATCATTCCTTCCAATGTTCATGACGATGTAAGCAAAAACCAGAATTCAACTGTATCGGTTGAAGCTGTAATCTCGAAGGTGTTTTCTTATTTTCTTATCGCCAATCAATGACATTAATTTCCTGTGTAGCTGTTCAATAACACCAATATTATCGACAGTTAAGGACATTATTTCTAACTCCACTAAGTAACCTTCCTTGGTTTGGCTCAAAATAGTATTTGGGCTGAGCAACAAAAGGTTTTTAAATGTATGTATGTGTATCATCACACACTCTAAACGCATATTCTAGATCATCCCACTATATTTTATTATAATAATACCCAATTTGTTGCTTGCTTCCTTGGTCCGTCTCTCTGTCACACTCCTAAGGATTTAGATAGGAGAAAATTCGTCCTTTGAATAACATGATAAGATACAATGAAATTTCATCCCTAAATTGCGAGTGCAATTATAGTTTCTGGGATATATACTCATAAGTCGAAATACTGCATTAAAGTTTTTGATCCTGCCGTACATAAGCTATTTCGCATATTTTTTCAGTTGATTTTTTTCGTAGCAGTTGAAACATCGCGGGGAGAAAAGGCCAAATATTCAGAGTAGAGGCCCCTGGTTAGGTCACTACAGGTAGTCACGAGACGGAACCCAATGCTGGGTCATTGCAATTTTTAGCTCCCATGTAAGATGGGGGAAACATTCGTTTGGGTGGTAGCATAGATACAGTTTTCTTCTACTTCATGACTGCATGTTTCTATTTCAAACTATGCTATTAGACCAGCACCTTTATATCGACTGCCTCATCCAGCGGACACACCATGAGTCTTTAAAAAATCCGCTTCGCTGTGAAAAGTAGCTCGGTACTATTCCACTTTATAACAATACACAGTTTGTTGCTTTCTTGCTTGCTTGTTTGCTATTTTGCTTGCTTGCTTCGTCCGTTTCTCTGTCACGCTCATAAGGATTTAGCTAGGAGGAAATTCGAAAGGTTTGTAAGTATTGTATCGTGGATACGAAAGGCACATCCTTCAATCTGGAAACTCCTTCGCAAACCCCGCGTCCACTGGCAAATCAAACGAAAGAATTCAGTAAAAAACATGTAAATTTTTACGTGTGGGTCCACTAGTTTACATATATAATAGACAGCGTATCTCCCTGTCTGTGTGTGCCCGTCTCATTACTGCCTATCTATTACTGAAGAAAAATTATTGAACTAAAATCAGAACGGGTATGCATGTATTACAAGCATTGTATTGTGGATACCTAAGGCGCCGGATCACTATTAAAAACTCCATTTTTTCCGTTATTAGCTTTTTTCTTACATGGCCATGTTATCGGTAGATACGGTACAGACTGGAAGTCCTGTATATACATTCATGAAAAATATTCAGACTATGATAGTACCACGGGTTAAACTAAAATACGTATTTTGTTTCATAGATCCTTAATTTTATCACTTTTAAACCAAGAAATTTCAACGGGTACTATCAGAGCTATGTTATCGGTAGATGAGAAACAGGATGGTAGTTCCGTTCATATTAATGAAAAGCATTCATTTAAACCACAATCATTCGTTGTAAGTCTTCAATACATTCATCTTTAGAATAATATTATGCTAGTCAAATCTAAATCGTGAAATTTCCACGGGAATTGTCTAGTTCATACAGATTTTAACACTTGTGGTTCCTAACGTATATCAGAATGGACTCTCTAGTACCCACACACATAAAACCAGTTTAGTATGAAGCTCTTAAGTGGGGAGAATTTCTCTAGTGTTTCCTCAATTAAAAGCTACAATAATTTGCTACCCATCCATGCCATTACGATTTCCTATAAATTTCTACCATTAAAATTTACTACCTATCCATTTTATTCAAATTTACTACCTATCTTTGTCATTATACTACAGCCCTGTGTTGGACCAATTAACGAATCTGTATCGATGCTACCAGGGCTTCCAATTTTCCTCCTGTATGTGACGGATCTGAAGTGTTTTCTATGAATATTCTATGCTACCTCCGTACACTTGCGTGAGTCGCATCAGACAGCTTGACGGATGGTTGCTCGCATTGTATGTATTCTATTTTTCGTTAAACCTAACACAGCGATGCGATAGTCGTGTGTATCGTAGACAGTACAGAAAATACAAAAAATATCTTATTGATGTTCTTGAGTGTGTTTGCTTTGGGATTGCGGATACTTTTGTTATATGTTCTTGAAAGTGAATATTTAGTGGATATGAACATAATCGTGCGTACGTTAATGTATGTGCATAAATTATAATAATATGCAAGCAAATTTGTGATGTGCATTTATCCCCTAAATATATACATTAGTATGAGCGGCTGTATTCGAAAATCAGAATTTCCTCAAAGCAGGAGCATTATCTTCGATTGCATTTTACTATTTCAAAGTGATGTATTTTAAGATACAAGCTCTGTATCGAAAGCAAGCTTTGATCTTGTCTGTAGCTAAACCAGCGACAGTTTTTTGCCTAAGTGCGATCAAAGGCCTGAGTGGTTGTATGCAATCTGTTTGCTAGTAACAAACTTATTTATAATAAACTTGCCACCTGATACTTCTAAAAAATACCAAGGTATACGAGGTATTACTTTTTATTTGTTTTATAAATATGTTTGTTTTATTCTAACTAGAACCCATCGGCTAAGTTGAACTTGTGTTGTCTTCCTCTATCAAAGTTTCTTTAGAAATTTGCACGTCAAGATCAACATAAGCTGTATTTTCAAGCAGGCAACATCAGGCTTCCTGTCAACGCATGGAACAATTAATTCATCAAAATACACGCGATTGAATGTCTGTTTGTGTTATTTTCGTGGTGCGTGTTGTTGTTTGCTGTCCGTATTTTGTCTCTTGAATAATAACAAATTAATTGCAGCCTCTTCATGATGAAGTCGGTCTCTAAAGTACAACAACAAAATGCAGCTCATACTATACTGGAGATATTAATACCCTTGAGAAACACAAGGCTTTCAAGATAAGAGTCTACTTTGCTTCTCAATACACTAGAGACAAGACAAGCAGAAATTGCTCTTAGTGTAATACGTTTAAAGGAAAATACCAGCGGTCAATTTGGAAAAAAACGCCTTTTAAATAAGCACTCCTTATCAAAGTTTAAAACTCTTCACTCACCTCCCATAAACTGAAAACCCTAAGGCCGATTATTCTGAATTCCGCGCTCCTCAATTCATTCCCAGTAGAGTCCCCAGAATGACCAAGCCTCTTTATAGTTGGGGAAAATAAAGCTTCCTACCATACGCCGGTCTGGCTGCAATACCGTTCATCACGCTATGGAATTACCAAGACGGGCAAATACCAAGGCTACTGGTCGGAGATCAGTATGCTGGCAGCATCAAATGAGAGAACATCCTTCAGCAAACCTTCTAGGGCCTGAAAAATAATGGAAGTGCATTGCATGAGCACGGAAGGGCACCTAGAGTCCGCCAAAACAAAAGTGGTGTGAGCGGAGACCCAGCGCTGTGGCACTGCTAGTAATGGAGGCGTCGTTGCTGAAAGAGCGCAACTTATGCAACAACGGCGTCGTAAATGGCACGAGTTACAACAATAGCAAGACAGTAAATGGCACGAGTTACAACAATAGCAAGACAGTAAATGGCACGAGTTACAACAATAGCAAGACAGTAAATGGCACGAGTTACAACAATAGCAAGACAGTAAATGGCACGAGTTACAACAATAGCATGACAGTAAATGGCACGAGTTACAACAATAGCATGACAGTAAATGGGGCAAGTTGCAATTATTGTGCCATTTAAAATGGGGAAGTTACGACAACCTGTCATAGAAAATGGGGCAAGTTACGGCAATTGTGTCGTCGAAAATAGGACAAGTTCAATAATAACGTGTCAGTAAATGGGGCAAATTACGACAACTTCGTTATGAACAGTTGGACAAGTTACAACAATTGTGTCGTGTAATATAAAACAAGTTGCAATAATAGTGCCATGATATACGGCGCCAGTTCAGTAAAGCTCTATGATAAATAAACAAGTCACACTGAAGTGTCATAATAAACTAGACAAGTTACTACCGTGCTGTCGTGAGCGATGACACGACAAGCAGGTCCTGAATGACCCAACCAATGGAGCAGCAACGGTAAATCTGACAAAATTTACGAAGTTCTGACAGCAAATTAAGGAAATCATGGCAATGAAGTAGCGGCACGAGCTGTTGATGTACAGCAGTCTCAAGATGCAAGCTTGAGAAGTGACCACTCGTGTCTAAACTGTTAATTTGGGTAGCAAGCAGCCCAAGAATTGGCCAAACGGCTCATTTCTGTTGCTTTATTCTATTTCATTTTATTCTGTGTGGTTACGTCTAAACTGTTAACTTGGGTAGCAAGCAGCCCAAGAATTGGCCAAACGGCTCATTTCTGTTGCCTTATTTTATTCTACTCTATTCTAAGAGGTTACGTCTAGACTCTTGACGTATCATCCAATGTGCAGTTGCATTTAAAATGACGACGTTACACGCAGTTGGAAATTCATGGAGTTTTAGCAATGGGTTTATGAACACAATAAAGTTCTGGTTTGCTTAAAAAAATCAGAGTCTCAAATGTTGATGCTACAGTAGAAGAAGCGTGCTGTCAGTGCTGGAAGTATTGATTTGTCGTTAGAAATTTGTGTTTTTGTTAGATTTTATTTTCTGTAAAAAAATATCACACGTATCTCAAACGAACATTACTTTTACTGCAACAAGACATCAAAATTACCTAGTAAACTGCAGCAGCGTAACCATCTCTGATGAATTTACTAAAGGCGATGATTATTTAAAGCGATGATTAAATGATGTAATTTATTATTTTTGATGGTATATTTTGGCACTAGCTATTTGTGTCACTTGATGTTACCGTTTTTGCTTTAACCCTTTCGGTACCATGATGCAAATATCAGAACCTTTTTCAACATATTTAACATCAAATTTAAAAAAAGATGCTTTGTGATGTTTTACGGTCACTGCATTGTCCTGATCAAACTGTAGCTTGCACTGCCCTACCAGCGTTTGCACAGACACACGTGTTGCTCTGCATCTTAATAGGCGAAAAATGACTGCGGCTACCAGAGATGCCGTCAGTACCGAAAGGGTTTATTTCTGTTATTGTTGATGCATATACTTAACGAGTGAGTCAGGGTTGATATCCAATAAGGATTGTTTTTCAAAATCGATGGATTCATAAAAAATTTAACAGTCCACATTTACGGCACCAGTTTCTTTGAATGAGTAAAAACTAAGTTGAAGTATGGAACCTACATTATGGGGCAGCTAATTGGCAAGATCAAACACAAGTAAATACAAGCAGGTATGAACACACGTAAATACAAGCAGGTATGAACACACGTAAATACAAGCAGGTATGAACACACATAAATACAAGCAGGTATGAACACACGTAAATACAAGCAGGTATGAACACACGGAAATACAAGCAGGTATGAACACA
>VCRD01000594.1:181369-268627 GCA_006783055.1 Trinorchestia longiramus | reverse complement strand
CGCTGTTCGTTTTTTGACTTGTTTGTGTCGGATGCACTGTTTTTTTCTTTTCCATGTTGAATAGCTGGGTAGGATACGTTATGTGCTCGTAATTTGTACGGACATGAACGTGATATAGTTGAACTTTTTACTGCTTTCCTCTGTCTTCGAGGATCATTTAGTTCTGTGTTGTTTGAATTACAGTTGTCCGATTTTTTTTTTCTTCTTTGCTTTGTTGTTGCTCCGGATATATTCTCAATATGCTTGTTGAATTTTGTATGTTGCCAATTTTTTGTTCCAATTTGGTGGTTAGTTCAAGCGTGGCGATGGTCAGTAAGCT
This sequence comes from Trinorchestia longiramus, assembly GCA_006783055.1. Classification (NCBI taxonomy): domain Eukaryota; kingdom Metazoa; phylum Arthropoda; class Malacostraca; order Amphipoda; family Talitridae; genus Trinorchestia; species Trinorchestia longiramus. Next base: position 268,308 of record VCRD01000594.1, on the reverse strand, counting down.
CCCCAGCTTAGCTTGCCCGACTTTATTCAGATGGATTCCATCTTCCTTGTAAAGATAATTCTGTCCAGTGTAATGGGACATCAGGTCTAGGTACATGACACATTTTCCTGCACATATTTGTTTAACCTTTTCATTTGTTAGGAGAATTTGGGAATTAAGATTCACATCATGTCTTCGCGGAAGAATGCTAGTTATGATAGCATTCTTGGATTTGTTTTTCAGTGCGCCATGGGATTTGTTAACAGTGCGTCATGGGATTCCTCTAAAAACAATCTTTATTTCCAATCAAGTACACAGTACATAGACATTTTAGTACATTGGTTTTTAAATTCTTAAGGTTAACATTCTTAGAGTAATGATGATTGTCAGCTCCATGCGACGATCCTGGGATGTGTCCATGGGTGATGAGTTGAGGTCTTACCGATAAGTGCGAGCTCACGGCGTGAAACGAGAAATAGCTCGTATTCATTGCCGGGTTTCGAACCCGCACGCAGTCTTTCTGCACAAGCAGAGACCCGATACAGAACACGGGCCGCATACCACTCGACTACGGTGGCTGCTCTATGCACAAACTCATGTGAAACTCAACAGTGTTTTTATATTTTCGATCGGAACTATCTGTAGCATATACTTGCTTGAACGAGGACCTAACATTTCCTACGAATGTTAATTGCTTGCTCCGACAGGGAGGGCTACGAGAAGTTGGGCGTGGTCGTCGCTGCGTACATGCACTACACGAACATCTGCGCCTCCACCGACACCGCCCTCGACCGGTACGCCATGAAGAGATTCTTCGATGACAAGATCGGCCAACTCTACCACCCATCGCAAAAGAGGTAATTTTTTCGTAGTCGAAGGACATCAAAAGAATCAAATCTGGTTCCAAATAAATACTATGAATATTTTGAACGTCATTGCATTATCAAAGATTTTTCTAATTCTGGCAGAGGCGATACGTGATGGACTTTCCGAAAATGTCAGACCATTCTCAAGGTATAGAAGAATTATCAAGTCTTTTCAAGGCGAATAAGTGAAACATCCCATCAGTAAAATGATAACGAAATGTTTCTTTTGAACCCACAAAATCAAAATTTTATCGACAGAAGTTTCACTTTCAAATTTATAAACAGATGCCTAAAATGGTCAGCTTGATGAAGCATTTTTTTAAGATATGTATGAGCCAAAATGAACTGTTTGATGGGGCCTTGAAAAACTGCCCTGTTCGTGCTTCAAAACTGTTACATGGGAGGGACATGTTCTGATTCCCTAGAATTTCACGTTTTGAAAAGATATTTTCAGAATTTTCTTATCCATATACTATTATTATTCACGTGCGTTTGTACAGAGGCCTGTTGATTAGACTTCACTGGATCCTGCTATCGATCTGGCCACTATATTATCCTTCTCACCAGCAACTTCAAATCTGTTATCAAAAATATCGTGATTGATTTTTTGTCTACCCATAGTAGATTAAGTGTAGATTTAATTTGATATCATAGACTTGTAGGCCCAGAGCAGCTTCAATAATAATTATATATAATTCAGGAGACAGGCATCCAAATTGAAATGCTCTGAACGATGATTGGACTGAACGGACCTAAATAGGGCGACTACAGTAATTTATTAATTATTGAAGAATTATTGTGAATTTTCTTATTCTGTTGATTTTATTTTTTGCTTGAGCCTACACTGAAACTCATAGTCTTTGCAATAGAAGAAGCTAACCTTCTAATTAAGTTATGCAATGATGTTACGTGTACATTCCAGGCTACCAGTGATTATTGTGTAATATTGTAGTCATTAGAACAGTCCATTTCTGCAATAATTATAGCAGGAGAACGATTCATTCATTAAGAATTTTTGTGCATGTGAAGTTTGTGTTTGATAAGTTGATTACAAGTAATTTGTCCGACATATGTAGTATAGGTTCCTAATGCATTGTTCAGCAGAGTTCTAATTACTGCTCGTTATTGAACTCACTCTAAATACAGGGTGATGAATAAATGATGTAACGTTTTTAAAAATTAATTAAAAAAACAACCTCTAAGAATTGACGACAGTATGGATATAATCCAACTCGCTTACTCAATCCTCACATTTTCAGTTAATAATGCTTTATCATCTTCCTAGTCATTAGTTTTTTGTCAGGGTTCTTTACTAAAGCAGCACCCTGCGTTACGCCCTAAGATGAGGTGCCCGCTAACGTTGCTCTGTATCACAGATACGTGCAGTACTTCTCAGGATTGCTGTCTGGCCTCATCCGCATCAACTCGAACCCTCTCTTCCTACACACCCTCACCCTCTACGGGGTGCCCCACTTCGAGCCTAGAGGAGGCTGCCACCTGTTCATTAAGGTGTGTAAAAATGATGGGTTCATTTATTGATATTCTGTGTTTTATTTCATCACTTTAGTGGTGCTCAATTTTACTCAAGCCCATAAATGACAAAAAAAACTTTTCATGGATATTAGGGTTTTAATATCGACAGTAAATTTTGTTTTTCCTCATAACATACAGGGTTCACTAAATTTCCTTCGTTAAAACACGTTGGTAGTTCCATGTGAAATTTTTGTAAAATGTATTTGCGTGGAATCTTACGACAGCTGTTGTTAATTATTAATACAGTTCCTACTACTGATTTTGGATAAAGTTTACCACTGGTGGAAGTATTCAGTTAGGCCAAGAGAAGTAGCAATTCGTGCGTTATGATAAACTTAGTTGTTAAAGAGTTAATACAACATGCGTTTATCACAGTTGATAAACGCGATTGTTGTTCCTCTTTTAGATGTAGAAACATCTGTTCGTTATGAAAATAAAATAGTTTTATTTTTTAGCTGGCCTGTCTTATCACTACATTGAGGTGCAAGTGACTTGCGCAAGAGTGACGATCCTAATTAACTTCGGTAGAATTAATCACAAGAAGTGCCCTCTCAGCAGCAAAGATTCTAGTATTTATGAGATGATTCCTTAACACGTTGCCTCCGATTGCCTGATTGGTGTAAAACTTCACTTTGTACGCATAGTCACTAGAAGGATCTGAAAAAATTGCAGAACCTAACCTAAGTGGTACACATACGTACCACTTCGGAGTCAACGTGTTAAGTCAGCCTCAAGCAAACAACTGATGTTCCCTCGTGCTTTACCTCGTTGGCATTTCACCAAGCGCCTCGCTTACCGTATACATACTTCTGTAGTAGCTCCAATGCTTGCCTCTTAGTCTCTACACTACCTCCAATTGTTCATATAACTATGATATTACAAACGTCATAGAAAAGAAATATTTCACAAACATTTATCCTCTTAAATGTGAGCTATACCTACGCACATGCGTATGGTAGTACAAGAGTTCAACTCTCCTAACACTTTACATGAGAGCTGAAGAACGTGCTCATCACAGTCATTAACACACAATGTTTGGTTCTCCAGTGCAGTCCTGCACATGATCACATCATACAACTATGCGTGTAGTTTATGGGATCACTCTACTTATTGAAAAAATTCTCTCCCAATAATTCGCCGTCTTAATATGGTATATGCACTGTAAATTCCTTGAAACTTTTAAATGAGAAATTCTGTGTTTTGACTTCCAGCTCGTGTTGTGTTATTTACTTGCTCGTTGAGTTTTTACTGGCAAATTCTGATGGTGTTCTTTCACATTTGTTAATCCAAGTTTATTGCGGAGAAGAAGCTTAGGAGTCATGTGTTCATGTAGTCTGTTCAGTATTTGCCTCGTCAATCATCTCATGTATCCTACCACGATGTATGCATCGTAGCGTCCGTTTTGTTCTCTTCATTAAATTATTTTATTTTTGTTGTACAGCATTAGGTAAAGTATTTATTTCTGAGGACTACTTCTCATACGTAGATATACATTTTATTTAGTTTATACGTGGCCCTCAGCCCCTCTATTCTTTATCATACAAGTTTCTTGCTTCTGCCGTTCATTTATGTGACTATCGAAACACTGAACTCAAACCGGATGTCGATCTTAATGTGACTAACTGTACACCATTTACTGTGGCAGGTGTACCAGGGCATGACGCACGTGTACACGTCAGGAGTGTACCAAATCACTGACGGACTACGACACGTCACCATCGTGTTGGAGCAACCTAGAGGTCCCACCAGCTGCCACCAGAACAACGCACGCCTCAGTGGCATCCAGCTGAGGGGGGACGTGCTGCTCAAAGCCTACCACCGCCGGCTGGGGCCTCCTCCCTCCAGAGAAGTCATCTTCAGGGCACAGTTCCACACCTGCGCTGTCAGCGAGAAGGTCCTCGGCTTCAGTAGACTAGACCTCGACGATGCCTGCAACGGTTAGTTGTATTTACATGGCTTTTGCTTAAAAAATGTGCAACCCATTTGACCCATTCTCTTTGTTTCGATACAAAGTTCTTCTATTATAACTTTACTTCCTGCTTTATGTCTGCTACGCCTGCCTCTCTTACATATAATACACGAATATATAATGGATGCACGAAAATCGACCTTTCTGTAATTCTAACACCATTATGCCTGTTGGTGGAATTTGTGGTTACCGCTAGTGTGCCTAACTTGTATTGATGCTTAATCATGCATCACAGTAGCTTCACATCCTCAAATTAATTTGGTAATGTTTTCCGATACCATAATTCATATTTATTGCCTAAAAAATAAATATGGACTGACTGATATTGATGCTTCAGTTACAACACCCCCTTACTGTAAAATTTAGCAACGATTTTTTGTACAAGGGTACCGTCATATTATCACTACTGTTAGTATCCTTTAATTCATAGAAATTCACGCTTAAGTGAGCTCAGGACTTGTCATTAACCTATTAGATGAGCAGATTCACTTCCTGTGAAATGCCTGCAAGTTTAGCAGGCTGCAATGAAAGCCTTGTTTTCTGAACGGGATGATTTTTTCCAACACAAGTTCAAAGTATTCACAAAATATAACATAACATTTAAAAAAGTAATCATTTTCATTTGAGAGTAAATGCATGTATTTCACCTCAAAACTGGAAGAACTTTACAAACGTCGAATTCAGAAGCTTGTGAACGCTTGAAATGACGTTATAAAAAATAATAATTATGTTATGATGTAAGATTTTTTATAATCATAAGTTCTTTCATCTTAATATAGGTCCTATAATAGTTCATTACATACCCTGTAACCTAAAAACTGTTCTTTTTTGAAGCGTTATGTTTATGACATAAAACTGGTCTTCTTTCTGCTTCTTTCTCTCCATACGGAAAACAAGAGATTGTGATCTGTATTTAGTTCTTCAGGTCATGGGTATGCCATGTAATTCAAAAAGTGAAGAATGTAACTCCATGGACCATAATAAATAAAATCAGAAATAGTTCTTGTTATGAATAAATATCTCTAGTTTCCATGAATATCAATGAAAGAGAAGCCAATTCTTAAAAAGTGCCTTGGAATAAAACTTTCAAATCAATTTCCCTCAGGCAGAACTTGTATGTTCTTGTTTTTTTATTCATCAGACCTGCGGTTCCCCCTGGACGGAGGCATTGAGTTGAGCTTCTCTAGAGGGGGCGACGACCCACCTCGTGCCGTGTCTAATGTGTCTTGTGACAAAAGTCCGTGCGCCATAACAGCGTGGGACAGTTACGACGCACTGCACCCAGCCAGGCATGACGCAGGTATGTGAGTCATCATCCTTCCATAATGTACTATTGTACATGTAACTGTAATATATTTTGTTCTCAGTAGGAACTGTTTCAACACTTTGATCCATGTTGCAGTATAGACAAGGTAAGTGCCGCGTTAATTTATTGTTTCCATGCTATACTGAGTCCGTGTGCTACGTTGGTATTAAGATAATACTTATGGGACTCAACTTTTCCTTGACTTTACTAGTTTACTCTTGAACATCATTCTTCGTGGTGTTGTCAAGAGTAAAAAGTACCCTGAAGTACATGTGATGTAAAAATATTTCTTAACCGGTATACCGTTCAACAATGGGACAAATTTAGATTTTTTTAACGGATTGAGATTTTGAATGCTTCTATAGAATAAACGAGAGCGTACTCGTGCAAGAAAAATTCTATTTAGAGGATAATATATCAAATCAGAATTTAAGGCTGAACTAAATAGAATAGAATAGAATAAGGCCATAGAAACGTGAAGTTTGGTCCATTCTTGGGTTGATACCCAAGTCCCATGCCGTCTAAAGTATTTACTAGTAGGGTATTTTTTCGCTAAATTTACAAGCATGAAGTAAAAACTCCGTACTTGAAATAGGGTGGATGCGCCTTCGAAAATCTGCAAAGAATAAATTCAACTTTCTATAACAAACTTTTCGCAATAATTTTGATTTTTAGTGGTTCAAATACGTAACTTTTTACGAAATGTTTCTGCTCTGATGAAAATTGTTATCAGATACCATTAAGAAAAAATAAAATATGTCGTCCGCAGGTAGACGCCTGATGTTTGCCGCCCCGATGTTTGTGCTGGACATCAGGCGTGAGTGTCTTATAACTGCCAGTGTGACTGTCAATTATTCTATATGCTCGATGATCTAATGAATGCATCTTAGTACTATTAGTACTTTGTACTCACGCATTGTTCGACACAAAATATCGTGACTACCGAACGCAACATATCGTAACTCAGGCTTACAGAATAGTTAACGTCTTCATTATTCCTGCACAATATCATACTCCGCGCTCAGGATTTCGGTTTGGCAAAGAAGCGTTATTCAATTCGGTGCATCTTGTGAACATAAAAAATATCGCGACTACATTGAGTTGACGTTAAAAGGAGGCAACCTGAACTGGCTCACAGAAATCTCCCACTTGTGCGACGTGGACTCACGAGTACTTCCTTTACTAGCGTGTACACGATTAGCTGGGAATTGCTGTATTCGAACCTAGCTAGATATTTTTCTGTTCTCAAGGCAGTGTCGCAAGTTTCGAAATTCATAGAATATTTAAGAGGGGTTTATATTAACACAGGCACTTGAAACACCTATGGCTTTTCAAAAAGCGTACATTTTATTCAGATCGTTACCAATCTTTCAGTATACTGAAAGTTTATTGATTTTATTGGCATAGGAATCTCAAAACTGTAACATCGTATTTTCAAAACTAATTATTAGTCTCAATTCACCTCTAGGTTATATTATGGTGACGAACAAACATGCTAATTGTCAAGGATTTCGTATTTGTTGACTAGGAAACTGGCATATATTTTTATCTCGTAGTTGAAATACTAATGAAGCCTAATTTGACCTCTTCTTTCATGCAAGGTACAATGATCTTAATGGCTCATATCTAATTTACTACGGCGTGACTCGAAGGTTGAAGGGCAAAAACTGAATTTTATAGTATACGTTGGAACGATTGTCAAAATTTTCATTGCAGGTAAACATTATCAAATATATCGTAAAGTGTTTGATACTCCAGATGGTTAAGTTATTATGTGTTTAGCAAACTGTATAATTCAAGAATGAAATATCCGCGAAAAACAAAAAATCATAGTGAAAATAAAATAAAGCCTTAAAAACGTCTCCGCTGTGTCACCCTGTTAGTACCTGCTTTCGGGAAACATGGGAATAAGAGTGTAATAAAGAAGACTGTTGTGCACAATGCACGAAAACCTGGAAAGAAAACTATTCTTTTGAATTTTGTATAAAGGCATGGGGCGTAAAGACATCTTGCCTACCGCACTCCAGCACAGAGCATGTGTTAGCCCGGCCTCTGAAGATATCGTCTCAACTTCTATGTTCATGAACGAGGCTCAGCATCACTTTTTCTTCAGCCTTTTTGTTTGTACCAGCAACTCGATTTTGACGCGGCATACTTCCCACTTCAGAGGCCTGTCGAGATGCGCCACTCAGCTTCTCTTTATCTTTCTCCACACAACTCTACGTAGTACCAATTTACTCCATGTTCACTGATTGTTAGGGAAATTTTTTACATTTTTCCGCCGAGGTTGCGTACTAGAAGCTGTCTCGGTAGTAAAAAGCATTCACAAAAGCACACAATACTCGAAACGGCTTCTTCGCTCTGCTACACTACACCACATTCAATGTTTCTGCCCTACTCCGGGTTTACCCATTCCCACACTTTAGATACTTTTTTCCATATAAAGTTCCGGTGGGCCTTGCATTTATGCATCGTCGCTGTAGGAGCCCCGGAAATTTATTCATAAGTTTTCACCATGTTATTCAGAGGAAAGAACCAGAGTTAGGGTTTTTTCACTCTAGTAGACAAAATATTTGTTTTGAAAATGATTCATTAAGCAACATCTTTTTCTTTAGTTAAAATTGTGTTTTTTGTGACAAGAAATTAAACTCTTCTCTTCCCTTTGGGGGTACGCTAAATGGATTGTTGAGTGCATCTAAGCACTCGAGACGTCTTGAGGATGAGGATTTCTGAGGAGTCAGCGACGCTTGATGCAGGAGGCTGTTGTGCGTTTATATGTTCGTTGTTATAAACTCTTGTTCCTCTCCAGTATCTCGTGCTGGAGGTCAGCATGCCATGGACGTATCTTCGAGAAATCGCGCGTGTGAAAAGCATTGAAATTCCGCCACGGTACAAACGCATGATAGTTAAATTTTCTGTTTCTACCTATTACCACCGCCAAGGAAATTACGTTGTTTCTCAGACTATAAGGAGGGGCGTAAAAATAAATGCAATGTAATTCTTTTATCTTCGACAGTTGAGACCAAACTTAAATGTAACAAATTTTTAAATATTTATTTGTTCAAATTTTAACGTGATGCAACATACAGCAAAATGCGAGTCTAGAGGATAAGGGAAATAAACAAGTTTTATACAATAACTCGTTAACAAGGACAACTGAGCAACATATGTCAAAAAACAAACCACTTGAGTGATACTGAATTCGAGAAGCATTCTGGGCATCTGCCCAGCCTGCCTTGGCCTGGATACCGGACTGTGGCAGGCCGTGCCACCGGACTGTTACTTTAATGTCTTCCGATTTTATTTTACGGTGGCAGCGAGGAAGTTTTTTAATTTTTTACTGGAGTTTTACTTGTGTCAATGTCTCATCATCGCTAGAAATTAGCGATATGCTGAGTGATTGTTGTCCAGAGGAGTTCAAATTTTCCGTTTTTCGTAGATATTTTTAACCGATTTTAGTGCAGTGTGATGCTTGATAAATAGCTCGCCTGCATTCAGATACAGTTTCTTCAGTAACTTCTACAGCCATGTATACGTGAGGGAAAACTTTATGTACTTCATGAGTAGACTACTTGGTGCATAAAAGGAGCATGCTCCCCTGCACGTTTTTGCCTACGCTTTACATCATGTGAACTTACTTGTTTTCTACATATTCAGTGTACTACCTGGATAACAGGAACTTATATATGGACTATGCACGTTATCCACTACTTGCATGATATAAACTTGCTAAGTCTATAACGCTCTGTATTTAAGTATCGTACGTAAAATACCTCTAAAAGCTGGCCTCTGCATTTTCTGATCAGAGCCGTGATCTCATGGCGCAGTTCATTTAGATAATAAAGCAGTGACACGCAAGGGTGTGGCGCCATGCGCTCGTATCCCACCATTCCAAACGTGCCGCAAGTAATCCTGTCCTCAGGAAAAGGAAAGATCTAATGAAAAACTTTGCCTTCCATGTTCAATTTCTTACGCCTAACTAATAATGGTGAATTCAAGGTTTTCCTTCGTTAGGTTACGCATGATCCGAGAAGTCTGTTTCTTTTTAAGTATTATACAACGTTACTTGTTAGATGGTAATGTAAAATATTGGTTTTGCGTTCTCAAAATGTTCTAACTGAATTCTTCCCTAATTTTTGTAAGTTAATTAGTTAGCAAAATTGAGGAATAAGACGTACTTTATATTTTGCCTTGGATAGAAAATATTTGCTAAATCGGAACTTCCTGCACTAGACACAAACATACACTCGAGCACAGCCCTTTGTACTAATAAATCTAGTTCGAATGCAATTTTACTTCATCATCAACGCGCACGGACGCACGACTGCAACTAAGAACACCCATCCACTGTTACAAATACTCTTGCGCTTCAAAGTTGCTCATACGCTTTAGTTCTGGCCGACACAGACACAATAGCCTCTCTTAACAACTAGATATTTTTGCGGGTATCATCGCCCCATTTTTCGACCAAAAGCAGATTGTGATACACATTCAGTAATTGTCTGCGTTGACAGCACCAACTAGGGCATTGAAAGTTGGAGGATCACTGAACTCCAGTCGCGCATCATCGCCTGAGACCGAGCGTCTCACACTGAAGGTTTGGAAGTGGATGATAAAATATTGGTTTTTGTGACAAATCTATACTCAATTAAGGCAGGCAATGAGTTTTGATTGCCGTTATGTTACATAATACTCAGAAATCACTAATACGAAATCATGTATCAGTCCAACTTTTTTCCCGGCTTGGTCAATTGTCTTCTTTAATGCACGCAAGATTTGGGAATACAAACTGTCTGCGTGAATATATGCTGGTGAAAGTAGTCGAGTATTTTACTTGTAAAGCAGTAAAAATCCAATGACAGTTCATAAAAAGTAAACTAGAATTATTTTTGAGTATTGTCATCTTGAACTGTTTTCCATCAATTAGGTTCGCATTTCACTGCACTTTTCCATCTTTGCAAACGCTTCATTTTGTTCAATTAGTAAATACTTTTAATTGGAGCTTTAAGCACCCTTCTTCTACTTGTTGCGTTGAAGTGTCAAGTTAATTACTTTAAATTTCAATTAGGTTCTCATTTACAGAAGTATTTACTCCAACCTGTAGCCTCCGTCTTGCGTTGCGTTCACGTCTCAGTAGATGTGTGTGTTGGGCGTTGTTACACGGTGTTCGTAAACTACGGTGTTCTGCACTCTCATTTTGATGAACTAAGAGATTTCAATTTAGCATACCAGAGGTGAATATAAATGAAAATTTTAACACGTTGACTCCGAAGTGGTACGTATGTGTACCACTGAGGTTAGGTTCTGTAATTTTTCAGATCCTTCTAGTGACTATGCTTACGAAGTGAAGTTTTACACCAATCAGGCAATCTGAGGCAACGTGTTAAACAATTTCGAAAGTTGCCCTCTTAGCAACATTACAGGCTTGGATTATTATTATTGTTGGGTTTAAACACAGTTTTCAGTAACTCACTTGAAATAAACTGAATGAACGCTATTAAAACACTAACCAGTGACTTTCCGAACATAAAGTATTTGATCATGGATCACGCTTATGTTTTATTTTTTATTGACCATTCTCTACTCAACTATGTACATAAAATAATGTTCGTGCGTTATCGACGACTTTGATGGAATTCAGCTCCTTCTCTACATGCCAAAAACTGAATCAGGCTTTTGATGGTTCTTCATTTTATCCTTGGTGCTATTGTGAGGGTTTGTAGCTCTGGTGAAGTCAAGGGCCGACTTTAGAATTGACATTGCAGTATCAAGCCCTGGCCGCTCAGCCATGCACTCGGCGTAAAAGTATCAATGTTATCGATAGAAACATACAAAATGAAGCGTTACAATTATTACTCACATCTGCACTGAAACTACGCTGTGCAACTTAAGCCATGGTTTAGGCGCAGAATATACAATCAACGATGCTCTCATGAAGCTCATCACTGTTCACTGATCGCGTTCCCTGGCGGGGGCGTTGGCTCCTCCCACTCGAATGCGTGGTTATGCACTTTCCGGGCTGCCTGTCTGCTTTTTACCTTATTTTTTCCGTTTTATCTCTTACTTTGTTTAAGTTTGGCTAGCAAACGCGAGACGTCGCCCTGCTTCTTGTGCCTTTTGCTGCAGCTCCTGATACACTGCAGTTGTGGCTGCTGCACTGCAGTTGTGGCTGCTGCACTGCAGTTGTGGCTGCAGTGTAGTAGTGGCGAACATCTGTCATTGCATGTTCTGCTGGTGCTTCGTTAGTGTGACCACTTCGTGGCACCTTTCACTACGCATTTTTCGTCGAGCATAGCGATTTCACAATTTTTTCCCCATGCATGACTAGTAACGCTTTGTGATTTTTACTCCAATTGAAATATTACCTCAATCTCCTACACGAACGCATCTTGTGCCTGATGAGGGCACAGTCAGTTAGCAATGAAACTTAAAGATGCCACGTTCATGTACAGCCGAAGAGCGTGACAACTGGCGTCTGAGCACCTCACTTGAATTAATCAAGGCACTAAGTGTTAGCTCACTGACAGACTTGGACAAACTCAGCCACATGCTCGGCCATATGACGTCACGTGTGTTGTTCATACAAGCGCTGCTCTGTGTGTTCCTTATCATGTGACAGCTGTTTGTACAGCTGCGTCGACAGTATAGCACAGCAGCTGTTTATATGTGTCGCTGCACTGCACAGCTGCGTCAACTGTGTTGTACAGCAGCTGTTTGCACATGTCACTTCACTACACAGATGCGTGCACAGTAATATACAACAGCTGTTTGCACACATCGCTTCACTACACAGATACGTCAACAGTATTGCTCAGCAGCTGCTAACACGGGCCACTACACAGCTGTGTAAACAGTATTACACAGCAGCCATTAACACATTTCACTACTTAGCTGTGTCCTTATATTACACAGCTGCAGCAACAGCATTATGTAATAGCTGTTTGCCTATGTCATTGCGCTTCGTAGCTGTACGCAAAATAATATATGGCAGATGTTCGCCAGTGTCACGGCACTACTCATCTGTGTGCATGGTATTGCACGACAGTTGTTCGCACACATGTCACGGCACAGACGCGTGTTCAACTCGTGCTTACATTGCAGTGGTGAAGATTTTGTAATATTTGCTGATTGTGTGCAAAGTATAATGCTTTTTTCGTGCTGTTTTTGGTACATTTCATTCGTCAGGATATTTCTTCGCAACTGTTGAGCAATACAAGATGAAATCTCGCTTACCTTTTAAAAATCAACAGCATAAGTGAATGTTTACCAAAGTTTCCGATTGTTACCCGTGATTCTACTCGTATAAGTAGCACCTATTTTATGTGGTCAATAATGTAGAGATTCAGGGACGACAAGCGTGCTCTAAAATAATAGAAACGTCAGTTGAATTACTGCATGTGATAGTTTTACAGAGGGTAGTCTCTGGGATTTAAATGAACATAATCGTGGGTTTCCTGTGTTAAGTTTTTGTGTGGGAGCTTTTTATTTACTTTGACATAATGAATGTCTAGCGTTCTCTGACCGCTGTAGGAGTTTGTGCGTTTAGGGGCTGAAAAAATCACTCATTATATTCGTTAGTTTTGTAACTACACTGAATGTTGAGACTATTGTAGTTGTGTTCTGTCGCGTGGTTGCCCCGGTGCTTTAAACTGCTATTTATTAGGAAATTTGAGACCTAATTCGTATGGAAATATTTTTGAACTGATGATGCCTTAGGTTCATGGATAAAATGTGATTCAAAAAGTAAATTTATTCTTCAATTGAGTTTATTCATTGTTTCATTGTGCCAAAAAATCTTTCAAATGATTTAAATAAAAATTAGGTAGCGGAATAATCGTTACGAGTGGTTTTTGTTGCACTTCTTGCACAACTTCTTGTACTAAGGCAGAATTCCCCCCAGACTATCCCAATTAGCTTAATATCTTCGATTTTATGTCACTTTTTAACGATGGGTTATTGATAATTTTTATCTGAATTTTCTTCGAAATATTTGGAGCACATTATGATGCATAAAAACTTTCCAGAATTTCAGCGATTATGATAATTTTTTAATTCCATGGCAAATATACTAAAACTATACATAACGTCGCTTTATACATCATGCATGTTCATAATCTGTATTTTATTTTCTGCATCCTTACTTAACATCACTTTTTCTTAAATGTTCATACGTTGAAGTCAAAGATGTGTATGTGTGCTTTCTAAATTGCAGGTTTAGTTCATGAATATGCCCTAGGTTATTGTATTTAATGCAGTTATGTCGAAATATGGAGCCTCATGCACATTTTGCTAGACTTTGTGACAGGATACAACGTTCGTCTATGGGATACGGTGTTGCTTCAGAATGCATGTACGTGAGCGTAGAGGGAGGTTGTTGTTCAACACACGAGTGGGACTTGAGTTGCTGAACACATGAGTGTGGCGAGTTGCTGAACACATGAGTGTGGCGAGTTGCTGAACACATGAGTGTGGCGAGTTGCTGAACGCATGAGTGTGGCGAGTTGCTGAACACATGAGTGTGGCGAGTTGCTGAACACATGAGTGTGGCGAGTTGCTGAATACATGAGTAGGACCTGAGTTGCTGAACACATGAGTAGGACCTGAGTTGCTAAACACATGAGTGGGACTTGAGTTGCTGAACACAAGAGTGGGACTTGAATTGCTGAACACAAGAGTGAGACTTAAATTTCTGAATACAAGAGTGGGACTTGAATTTCTGAATACAAGAGTGGGACTTGAATTTCTGAACACTAAGGTGGGACTTAAGTACGTGTCACACGTGATTAAGCTAGACTCAGTGTGTCAGAAGAATGCGTTTTGCCTTATTTTCTTCTCGTCTTAGTAGTAATCAGTGGTGCGGAAATGTATCCTCTTTTGTAAAAGAAAGGAGCAAGAACTAAGCAGTTGTGATAACTGCACTTACGGTTCTTAAAATTCTCTCTTATTCCTAATACCTTGAAACAAAGAGCATTTGCCTACATGTGTTTCAGTGACTACTGCAACATGCATCGAACTGCAACCTGGTGGAGTTTTTCCTCGTTTTTTCTGCTTTTGTCTGTCTCGTTCTCTGTTACACTCTACTCCCCACAATCCGTCATGGTCACAGCTAATCTTTGTATTGACTGGCTTCATTGTCTTCATTGCGGCAGTTAAGGCAATTTACGGCCACAAAAAGGCTGTGTTTAAGGGTGCAATTGGCAGCGAACATTGTTTGTTACTTCATTCATTTACCCTTCATGAGTCAATAAGTCGTACTGCTCCGTGTGAATTCCTGTCTCGTATACAATTATTTTTTGTGCTGGGACAACAAAAATTAACAGAAAACAAACATAAACAATCGCTGATAACGACATATGGTTAATTTATTCAATGATTAATTGGTAATTTGATTCTGACTACAACTTAAATGTAAAACGAATTATTTGCGTTGCCTAAAAGGATCAGAACCCAATTAAAACAACGAATATATTTGTGAGCAGCGCGGGAATGTCTTTCATTGAAGTGAATTGAATGCCCACTTTTTGACCTAATGTGGGTAACATATTTGCAGTCAAATTGTACAGTCATCAGAGTCTGTGCACAGTTTTGGATGCATTAACTCGACGCTTTGCAGCCAAACACTTCAATCGTCGCCCAGCAACTCAAGGCTCGTACAGCAGAGGTGTTTTCGAATGAGGAATGATAGATCTCAGCTTGCAGTAAGTACTGCACGAAAAAACTAAAAAGTCATTTGTGTAATCTATTTAATGTAGGCTTGCCTCGGTCGTTTTATTCTTCATCACCATTGAAGAATGTTTTTCTTAGGTTAATTTATTTCAATCTTGAAGCAAATATCAGGTCGGAACAGAAGTTCTGATCGGCTTTTTTATTGAATATTAAGGCTAATTCAAGCGGAAAATTAGTTGAAGTTAAATCTTTCACATTAAATCTGCCCGTCTCTCCACCTGTTTTCTGATATCTCTTTTTTTAATTCTTTACCTCGTGAGTCAAAGAAGTAAGCTTATTTTTGACTTGATCTGTAGAATGTACGGTTTTTACCCTGAGATAATTGCCTTGACTGCAGAAAATATGAAAATTAAAAGTAGCGAAATCAGGAGTGGAAGCTTTGTAGGGTAGTATTTCAAAGCACTTTAAATCTGGCACTCAGTCGTTTTTGCTGTATGTAAACGTGCATTATCTCGGTGAAGAATACCCCCTTAAGAATACCTTTATAGCTTAAGAATGCCCGCTCATGAATGCCTCTGTGAAGAATACCCCCTTACAATTCAGTGAAGCTCTTGTAGTCGTCCACAGTACAATTCAACTGTAATGGTCTCGTTATCTTTTAGACGCTCTTTGGGAATGATCATTGTGAATGCCTGAGATAGGTCATATTCAAACATATTGTAACTTGTGAACGAGCACAACTCATTTTACAGCGCCAGACTGCATCATGATGCCTCTAGCATCGTAAAGTCAATGAGGACCACATGGAGGAGAGAAGGTGTGGTTTTTTCCTGGGTTCGGGCATGCCTAAGACACTCCTCCTTCCTTAGGGAGAGGATGAAGAATAGAATAGAATGAGGCTATAGGAACGAACCTTGTGGCCCATTCTTGGGTCGGATAATTGCTTCAATAATTATTTGGTTGTATACCCAAGTCCTATGCCGTATTTCTAGCCGCGTCAACCATGTCGGCAGCGGGATTCAAACCCGGGTCTTTCCGCTCGCAAGCAGATTCGCTCACCAGTCGACCAAGCTGGTGAGTATGCTTGACATTATTGTGTTCGTCTGCGACACTTTGAGTATAAATATGCCTTTAACTGTATATCTTGTGAATACTTGAAGCGTTGTTGGTTTGGAAAAAAGTTCATTTGTAGCTATGAGATGCTGCTTTGCTCCGCTTTCAGTCTGAAAATGTCAATATTTTATAACTTAAACCAAAGAGTCTTTCGATCGAATTGTCGCTCTAAGAAATACCTGTTCCTTGACAAGATATTATAGCAAATATTCTAACAACCGCCATTAGCGAGAAAATAAATTCCTCTTTTACTTATGGTGAACACAATCATGTATTCAAGAAGGCTGAATAAAAAATTCATACGTATTTTCTAGCGTCAATCTGCTATTGATTTTAAAGCTACAGCATATGGCTATGATTCCTTTGATTGTATTCGCACATAAATTATGTGTTATAAGAAAAGATAAAATTTATGGAAGCGTTTTGATTCTGCTACAACGTCAATATTCAGTCAATATTTGAAACAACAAAAAAGAACAGCTGTAAAATATTTTTACTTGTATTGCTTCGCTCATCATTACAGCTGCCATCGAGACGTGACTTCGTTTGCGTGTCATCAGAATTCTTATTTTCTGGATCACCGGCGTCATCAAAGAACTATAGTAATTCACTAACGCTAACAACAGAAACAAGCATTAGTCTGAAGAATCATTAATATAATTAGAAGACAAATGTATCCTTTTTGATGCAATAAATTATTGTTTATAATGCATACGTCAAGGAAAATAAATTTATGCATAATGAGGCTGGAAAAAACTGATTATATTGTCGTTAGTGTGAGTAAAATTGAGGGTCAATTATAGCAATTTGCGTCCCAATCAATATTGTTCCCAGCATCACCAATATCAGTTTTGTAATTTTAATCTTTATTAACGTTACAGCAAGTTACAGCGTTATTAGTGTTACATGTTACAGCTTTATTATGGTGAACAATAAGTTTGCAGTTACTAATTTGCAGCAACATGAGTGGCAGTAACTAGTTTGCAGCAACATGAGTGGCAGTAACTAGTTTGCAGCAACATGAGTGACAGTAACTGTTTGCAGCGACATGAGTGGCAGTAACTAGCCGCAGCAACATGAGTGACAGTAACTAGTTTGCAGCGACATGAGTGGCAGTAACTAGCCGCAGCAACATGAGTGGCAGTAACTAGCCGCAGCACGCTCAGCTACAGCGTGGTGGTGGTGGTGTGGAGGCGGACAGACAAGCTGGAGATGTACAACCTCCACAAATTGTGGAATTCTCATGCTGTGGATGATGAGGCAAGTCACCCTCAATAGAGACGCTCATGGATGGCGATATTTCTGCCCTTGTAACATACAGTAAGTCTGACGATATGAATTGGAATGTGGGAGCTTCAAATCGCAATAATTCGACGTGTTGTTGGCAGTCGCTTGACTGTGAGAACAACATGTTGGGGGAAACATTTAACGCCCGTCCAAAATAACTGTAAATGAGGCTCAGGATACTGCGGTATCCAATACCCACTCTAAAAACTCACTTTGTTTCCATATTAAATGTTTGCTGAGTAAAATTTCGTTCCATATAATTAGATTGAGGTATTCGATTCCGTGTAAACTTTGCGAGCTTGATTTCATGTTGGGAAGTTAAAAAATTGGTTCTGTTTTATTTCGTACAACATTGTAATCCAGTCGAAAATATTAGGAACAGCACAGAAAGTTAAAAAGTTGAAATGTGATAAACGTGGGAAACGATGACATGCCCGCTGCCGACATGGTTGATGCGGCTAGAAATACGGCATGGGACTTGGGTAAACAACCGAATAATTATCGAATTAATTATCCGACCCAAGAATGGGCCAGAAGGTTCGTTCCTATAGCCTCATTCTATTATAAATAAAACGAATTTTTGAGATGTGATAGAATATGTGTAAACTTTTATTATAAATTGTTATTGACATCTCATTCTATAAATAGCATTTTAAATCTAATAAGTACGCGGAATTTTGGAGCAACAGTAGTTCATGAAAAAAGTCATTTATAGCAACATTTCAATGTGTCACCTACCCTAACTAAAAAATATAAGCTGCAAAGAGTAGTTCACTTCTTTCCCTGTATAGCGCGAGAAAAAAGTTCCCTTAAATATGTTTAGCAGAGCTTGGCAGATGTGTATTTTGATTGGTACAATTTGGTAAGTTTTTGCCCTCACAGCTAATTATCTCGACATCCGTCACCTGAAGAGATAAGTGATTGGTTGAACACACCCATCAAGTGCTACTAATATTAGTACAGGTGTCGCAACAAAAACACGACGTGATTTGTTGAAGTTGCCGTACACTTGGCACCTGTAAGCTGCGGTTGCCAGGTGTGCAATCCGCGTTCACGTCCTAACTTCCGTCACTCATTTTTTTTAAATTTTTGGTTAGTAATCTGGGGGTATTTTTTCGTTCATACTCGTTTATGAATGATTTTTTTAAATATTTCAATATGATTATTAATTTAGGGAATTATAAGGTTTCAATAAGTAAATAGATTTTTTTTTTTGCAAACGAGAGTTGAGTTTTCTCGCTCTCAATACACGTACGAAACAGCTGGAATTTGTGCCTGGAAGGAACTAAGCTTGTCAGCCGTGTTACTACTATTTGAAATACCTTGAAATTCTATGAAGTTCATGGATTATATTTTAAAAGTATAATATTGGAGGAAATATGAGGCGTGGAGATGTCAATCAGTACATAATTTACCTTGGCATGTTCTTACATAGGGCGGATGTTTCCCTGTGTCGGAATGTCCTGAATCAAGGAATTGATAAGGAATCCACTACAATTTCCGTATTTTGTTGTATGTAGTACATTTCTGCTGGCGAGAGCGAGCAGCAACGATTGGCTAGTCATGTTAGACTTCGAGAGTATAATAAATATAAGACACTGTGAAATTAACTGTATTATATTCCGCAATAATTTCTTATTTGAATGAACTGGCGTCACTAGCGGAGAGGATTGTGGAACATTATTACCATAAGGGAAAAAATAGGCTATTAAAGTACAGCTTAGTGTCAGCAACTATGTTAGTAGTCATGAAATTTGAAATTCAGTGCAAATTCACGTATATTGTTTATTTCACCTAATTTTCACTATGGGAGATGCATGATAAACTGCCTTCATTAATTCCCAGCTGCTCAGCGCATACGCATGTTGGCATGCATGCAGGGACTAGTTAATATAACAGATGAGTCTTCAATAGAACATTCGAAATGAGAAGGAACTGGCACAATCACCTACACCTGTATTATTCAACTACGGAAAAAGAAATAGTTTTCCATAAAGAGTTTTAGGTGCAAATGCGTTTTTTGAAAAAATACTAGAAGATTGCAGTGGACGTCCGCATATCAGACTATAGTAGCGATCACTGCCAGCCTATATATTTTTTTGATTGAAACCCTTTGTACATATATATGGTCTAGTTGACGAATTTCTGAAGATTCTCAAGAACTTTTAACTCTCAGTTTGGCAACACTTTTCAGAGCAACAGTAATCAGTGAATCACCTGTGAGTGACCATTTAATTCAGTTTGAGCTCAACTCTCGTGTTGTAAGGTTGCCGTGTGTTGTGTTGTGTCTCTGGATTTTTTTCCTGCGTTAGTCGCGTTGTCTGCTTCTTCTCAGAAGTAAGTGCTCGCCTCTTTCAGTTACCGATTTATGATGTTTTTCCACCATGATTGTAATTTTTGCTACTTCAGACTTGTATCCGAAACTAATTTTGAGTTGAATTCCGAGGCCAACGTCTGCGCTGATGAGTTTGGTGTTATTAAATCATCGCCAAAAGCTGGGTTGCAAGCCTAACATTAACCACAGTGAATATTCCTCCTCTGGTTGTAGAAGCAAGTTTACTGTATAGAAGTAATCGATCAAACAAAAAGTTGTAACTGTTCATTACCCTGAAGCTGCATGCTGTTTTTACATGAAATGCCATCTCGAAGAAACGCTTCCAGCTCATGGAGTGCCTAATTCTTAATCTTCAATTGAAAATATTTAAGTAATTCAGTATTGCGGTCGTCACACCATTTATTTACATGAACAGTCATTAGTCGAATAGTGATGTTGAATTTTTGCTATATTGTAGTGAATTCATATCTTCTGAAACTAAGAACCGCAACGTTGACAAAAGGAACTAAATTTCATGAGATGTTGATGCCTCTCGAAATTTCAAACGCGTGTCCATTTGTGGCATAATTTTACGGCGCTGATTTGTAAAAGTTAAGGAAATATAGGCATGCCTTCATGGATTAAAATTACGGGCTCGAGAGCAACATTTTACACACGACTCCGTGTCTTTAGTTACAACGTCTTCTGAATTCGTAGACGTATGGTGGAAAAATATTACGGAAGACATACAAAATGGAAATTTAAACTATTCCCTACATACAAAATATAAATTTAAATTACTATTTCCTAAGAGTGTGATTTCATATAGATGAAATCCTGTGGTTATGAGGGTATGTGAGAAATTATTTTCAAACAGTTTCATAGAGATGTGTGATGCTTTTAACTTTCTATGATCGGACAACGTCGGTTACAGTAGATCCTAATGCACGGAGTATCCAGCGTGATTTACGTAACGGCTCGTTTGCGACAGAAGTCAGGATTTTCTGCTTAACCTAATTCATAAGGATACCATGACGAAGAAAACTACCAGTGTAGGGATTGGGAAAACGCCCATGTTGCTTCAGGCAGTTCAAATAATGGGCACAATATAGGATTCAATATAAAAGAGTGAGTGTCAAGTTAGGTGTAGCTCGGCAGTCCCGTCCCTCTGTAAAGAACTGAATTAACACGTTGCCTCCGATTGCCTGACTGGTGCAAATCTTCACTTTGTACGCATAGTCTCTAGAAGGATCTGAAAAAATTGCAGAACCTAACCTAAGTGGTACACATACGTACCACTTCGGAGTCAACGTGTTAACGAAGACGAGCAGGGGAAAAAACGAGGTATAAATGAAATCTTTTAAAAATAATCTGTAGGAGGCTTATAATACTTCAAGATTAATTAAAGGTGATCCTAAACTTCGCTTGCAGCTGATAAATCCTGCGTCAGGGACAGTCGAGAAATACCCCAAATGATGCTTCTCAAAAGTTAGTCTTATGTCAGGCTTCTCAACGATGCAGAAATATCTAGACCAGAATAACTCAATGATGTTCATTCAGACGCATAATTTTCATTTATGTTCAGAGTCGTAGGCTTGTCGACCTCGAATTCAGCAGAGCATTCCAGAGCGTTGGCTGCATGTTCACAGTCTGTGATAAGACAATTCTGGGCAACTAGAAAAATATCATTTACCGTATATGGACATGCCACTTGTTTGTCCGGGCCATGAGCGAGCAGTAAAATCGTACGGGACTTTTTTTATCCGTGTTTGGTGAACGTGGGTGTGTGAAGTCTGTTTTCGGAGAATGTCTGAACTATCCCTGGATTCCTGCGCATCCATACAATCGAATTAGATTATAAAAAATTAATCGTACCTGCATTTGGAGTTAAGACTCTTGATTATTATTTTCATTTTGATACGTAGTTATTCAAAACAATGTTAAGGGACAACATGAAACATTGCCTTTTAATTTGAGGGCATTTTGTTATGGAAGAAAGCACTTAGTTTGCGACCGTCGGTGTTTGCTCTGTAGAAGCAAGGGATGTCACATCTGTAGCGCGTAACACACTGGGTTGTCCTTTGTAACGCGCCATGTGAAATAAATACATGCCTAGTTTCACTATGAGCACATACCGTACGCAAATAATGGCCTTTACCTTAAACATACGACTCAAAATCAGTCTCGAATTTTCAGGACTGTTAGGCTTTATTCGCCCTCTATAGCGAATGTATCAAATTATGTTGTCTGTGAAGCTGTAATTCGAGTGTCTAGTTCTCAATACTTGCTGAAGTTCTTCCTATGAAAATATTGCAAAGAATGGAAGCGGTCAAATCGTTCTCAGTCGCGAGTTCAGGGTGCTTGAAGTTCGTGTGTTCCGCTTTAAAGTGTCTGTGGTTGTGAACAACTCTGTATGTTGGAAAAACAAGTGCGGTCATTGCTTCTGAACTAATAATGAATTGTCAATGGAGAGGTATTATTGAATATTTATTGCAAATTTTCGTCAGTTGTTTTCGAAAATGTACCTGTTGTGATAAATTCTATAGAAAAATTGGCATATCTTAATACCTTGTGAGTTAATAAGGTAGTAGTAGTTAATACACTCTGCTACTCTATATTGTTACTACACTACTCTTTGGGACTCGCCACAACTCTACTCGACTGTACTAGTCTCTCTACTCTCTTCTGCACTACTACTTGATTATTCTCTACTACCCTCTATACTCTATACCTTGCTACTCTATGCCCTACGGCACATCACTCCACTCTACTTCATGATATTTCACCACACTCGACTGCTTTCCCGCGCTCGACGGCCCTCTAACTACATAGGTGTTTCTCAGACTGGGTTCTGCGATTCTCTAGCGCAGTGGTCACCAACCTTTTCATTGCCGCGTACCGGTCAACATTTGATAACTTGACTACGACCTGCTGAAGGCGGATGGAGGCTTGATAACTTGACCCGCCCGCAGCTGCTCACCTATCTGTTAACATGTCGTCCATGGAAAGCTGCACAATCCTGAGAGAAATGCATCACAGTAAACAAAATGGAAGAAGTTGTTTCTTGTGCTGCCCGGGACAGTTAGATCCACGGATCGGTACCAGTCCACGACTCTGAGGTTGGGGACCACTGGTCTAGCGGGACTGGTAAGGGGCTGCAGCGGTTTGCATCTTGATGTACTGTCAATTGGTCTCAAGCTCCGTTTTTTTCTTGCTGAAATTTTCGTGTCGGAGATGTAGTTAATTAATTGTATTTAATTTAAAAGGGCCACGAGCTATGTAAAACAGTGGAAACCACCACAGAAGAAATCATAACACAGTTTGTGAACCATTGCTTTAACTTCAATGAACAGTGTAGTAGCGGAGGCAGCCTCCTGCATCCGCTCTTGAACTGTAGCACCTCTTAACCAGTCCTTTCCTGCATCTCCGTACCTCTCAAAACAACATTTAAGTTTTCTCTGAGCTGGCCAAATTTTCTTTACCATCTTAACTTGCTGTTTTAACTGTTTTTTTATATACAAGCTCATCGTGTTTTGAATAACTTTGTGACTAGGCGTTTCACTCTCCAGTGATTCTGGACTGTTCTCTCGAAAGATGAAATACTTGTTATTTATCAGACATCAAAAAACAAGCTTCCGTTTCAGCTGTGCCTGCTATATTTTGACAGCGATTTATTTATTTATGCCGAAAATATAAATAGAAAAGCTGTTTCAATATCATTCATTTTACGTTACAATTTCGTTCCTGTCCTTGAACAGCTCAATTTTCATTTTTTATGTGACTTCACTCATCGAACTGGATTCTACAGGTATTTAACACGTTAGGTGCGGTTGCTTAGCCGGTGCAAATCTTTACGTTGTACATAGTCACTAGAAAGCTTTGAAAAAATTACAGAACCTAACGTGAGTGATCTGATGTCACTTCGCACTTAACACGTTGCCTCCGATTGTCTGACTGATGTAAATCTTCACTTTGTACGCATAGTCACTAGAAGGATCTGAAAAAATTACAGAACCTAACCTAAGTGGTCCACATACGTACCACTTCGGAGTCAACGTGTTAACGTGTTAAAGAAATAAAATAACCATCTGCTCGTGCGTGAGAGGGAGGATTTAGCTGACAGGTGAACAGGAGTGCTCAGTACTTGCACTTGACGGTTCAGGCTTTTCCTGCCAGGTGTTCAAGTGTATCTACTCACAAAATTTGACCGATCTGGGGAGTTATGAAAATTTTTAGTTAGGCTTCTATTATTTCAACAGAATTGATTGCGAAGTTGCGTTCACAAAGAAGTTATACCTGGGGAAATAAAAGAATATTAGACTTCTTGCCTGCCAATGCATGTTGTATCAATGTTCTGTAGACGCTTGAAGCGAAGTGGCCTGATTATCTTCTCTTACTCAGCTCTCAACACACAATGACCCTTTGTTAAGCTCTTCTTGTAGCTTGTTAAGAGACCCTTACTAACAAGTGGTCTGTACTCTATGACCGGTCGTTGCCAGAAGTATTGCATTGGCGAATTTATATGACTATACAGCAACAAATATGTCCTCAGATTTCGTACTCCTGTAGATTCTGTTAAGCTGAGTTCACTTAAAAAGCGAAGTTTGGGCAGGTGCTTGTGCACGAACTTGATCGTGTAATCGTCAAGTAAGTTTGACGTACTTTATGGTACAGCCCTTATTTTCAAAATACGTTTACTTTCTTGATCAACTTCAATTCTGTACATTTCAAAGCTGTTGATTGGAATAGCTGCCGTCACTCATAGTATTGATGCGGCAATGTTTGAAGCAAAAATCTTTAGTCCTACTGCACGAAATGGCAGATCTCTCCCTGAGCTCTGTCATTATTAGGTACACATTGCTTTCACCAATGGCAGCTCGTAAGCATTATAATAGTGTTGATACTGTAACACGGTCATGTTGACAGTTACGTGGTCGTGTTGACAATTACATGGTCGTGTTGCATTTTGTCTCTACAACTGGACGCCCTCTACAACTGTACGCCCTCTACAACTGTACGCCCTCTACAACTGTATTTTTGTCTTTCATTCGTTGATCTAGTTTTTTCTATTGGCCTCCCCAAACATCTTCTGTCGAATAAGGTCTTAGCAACATCTGTCGAATGAGCGTTCCAGTGACATGGCGATGTAGGGTTCCTTGAGAGGTCAATGAAGGTTTCTCTCAAACTAATCGCTCCATTTTACTGCAGTGTATGCATACACAACTACCATTCAAACTTATTTTATTTACAAATACTTCAGAGCAGAATAACTACTAACTAAAAGTTCCATTGTCAGCCCAAGGAAAACTAGATGCTAATATTTTTCAACAAAAATAACATGGACTAGTGACGGTCAAATTGAAAAATGTCAAACTTGCAATCCTTGGTGATGTATCGACGTCATAAAAGAACGAAAGTGAAAATGAGTGGAATGTTCACACGAGTACAGACAACTTGGGGGCAAAGTGAAGACACAGAGTAGCCCACAACGCTGGCTCTGTGCCATGAGTGCCAACCTTGACGACACTGTGACACTTGCAGCTGCTGGGCCTCCTGAGCACGACGTTCTTACGCGACATCACTGGACATTGTGACACAGTGTCAACACGACCACGTAACTGTGTCAACACGACCACGTAACGGTGTCAACACGACCACGTAACGGTGTCAACACGACCACGTAACGGTGTCAACACGACCACGTAACGGTGTCAACACGACCACGTAACGGTGTCAACACGACCACGTAACGGTGTCAACACGACCACGTAACGGTGTCAACACAACATCTTCTGTCGGTATTTTGTCTCTACAACTGGACGCCCTCTACAACTGTATTTTTATCTTTCATTCGTTGATCTAGTCTTTTCTATTGGCCTCCCAAAACATCTTCTGTCGAATAAGGTCTTTTTAATGACATTTCTTTGCATTCAGATGGGCAGTTAAAATTCGTAACTGGAGCCGAAAGATATGTTTTGATTGTATTCTCGATGTATTTCTTCTAACAAACATTGTCGTGATAGTGCTGATATTGTCTGTAGTAATAATATTGAACATAATTACTTAAGGGGAGTACGACAACTAACTTACCCTATATTAGTTTACAAGAACGGCAATTTCGAGAGATATTATTCCCCTATTGCTAGTTTTGTTATATGACGTACCGAGATAATTTTTATTCAAATCCCATTTTTGTTGAAACGATTTTTTAATAAGTATCATTATTTACCCCAGAACTCGTCTCACGGGAAGGATACACAACGCATAACTCTCCAGAGATTTACAGGAATATGCATACGTCTCTCACTATAGTGACTCCAGACAACCTGTGGGTGCTCGTCCTCACACAACAGATATGGCTTCAAAATAGACCGTCGTGCTGCTTCTGCAGGCATTCACTTTATCAATATGAATGAACGCATGCCAGGCTCAATTTATCGTTCAACGTTGGTCAATGGGAGAGTGAAGCAAGTGCAGCGTTCTCTACCTAAAGCTTATTATCTAAGAGCAGTTTACTCTATTTTTTTACAATTTTACATGCGGTGGCATAAGCGCAGTCTACATCATGCCGTCTTTTGTTCAGAACTGCTGTCACGCACGCACTCGTGGAAGCTGACTACTATGACCGATCCTCTTCTTCTCTTCGAAATATTATTCAATACTAGCAAGCGTATTCAGTACATCTATGTTATGAATTACTTTCGATTGATATTTAATTGAATTTCATCGTTTTTAAGAATGTTTAAATTTCTATTAATCTTAATGAGATTTCATCGATCTGACTCTTAACCAACTCTATTCTTAGGCGGGAAGCGAACCAAGATATGTTATCTGCAGTCGGCCTGCTTTACGGTCAATGGTGCTGAGATAACGAGGGTGGCTTATGTGCCTGCAGGGGACCTGTAGGGAATCTATCACCTCACGACTCTCCCCAATAAATGTCACGACATCTTACGCTGTTAAACGTCACCTCGCGCGACTAATGTCACTTCGGTAGTGTCAACCTCTTTCAATATCAGGACAGTTTTTGGTTAGATTATATATATATATATATTCTACTGAACTTTATCATTTATACGAAATTGTACACCACTGTCACCATGAAACATGAAGGGAGCTGTTATTTTCCTTTTGCTGGTCCAATCACATGGTAAAACAGTTTAACTATCACTATCTGAAAAATCTTCGTTGCTCTCACTTGATGAATCCGAGTTGCAGGAACTGTCATCAAGACGTTTATCTTCACTCGGTTTCTTCCGCAGGAACAGCATATGAGGTGAGGTGCAGTTGTGGAAAGAAATCGGTGAACTTCATATGAGGGCGGAGACGCTTGACAGGTTAAAGACCATGCGGCAAAAAAGTCAAGCTCAGATAACGTTCCTCGATTTCGGCATTTGTTTTGTTCTTTTAATATTCTTATATTTTCGGCGTTCTTGTACGTTCGACCTAAATTGCATTATTGGGAGGGGCGGGAGGGAGGATTTAAAGTTTTTCTGACTCGGCCTGGGACACAATTACATTAACTGCTGAGCTGAATTAGCGCCTACAATAACTATTCTCCATCTAAATTGTTCACCGTTAGCCTCAAATCTTGCCATTAAAAAGTGATATTCAGCAATGCCTGCGTTCTGTTAAAAATATTTATAAGAGGTTCAACTCATGCAATACCTAAAGCTTGGTCGATAGTTCAGTGAGGGTGCATAATATTCCTTAATGATTCCAAGTTTTGCACTCGCTCAGTGGAAAATGTTTGAGTCTGGCGACAACCAAAAAACTTCAATTCAAGCTAGTGTATTCCAACAATGGAACACGGTGTAGGATCAGCAATGAATTGAATTGCCATATTGTGACGTTTTTTGTCTTTGTATCTGTCCACGGTTGAATGAATTATACCATAGTGTAAATATCTTGTGTAATGCAATATTAGAAAAATTATCCCGATTTCTGAGATATTCCTCGCTGTGAATGTCTTCTCAAAAAGACAATACACCGCAAGGTAGAGCTCTTCTCGTGAAAACGCTAGATCTTGTAGAGCTTTTGGGTTGCCTTTTCGCAAACCCCGTAGTTTCACATATTTGAGCACAGTGCATCTTGGAAGATGAGTTTAGTCGGTAATCTCGTCCAGTTTTAGAAAAAGATGGAGTTGTGAACTAAAGAAAACGAGGGGCTAGCGTTTTCCTTACATGAATGCGTCGATATAATGTTGAGATTCTATTAGTTATCCAATGATACTCGCATTTGATACGATTTCAATTATTGGAACACGCTCATGTAGCCGATGAATCTACACTAAAGCTCTTATTGTTGCGTATGTTTAGAATTTCTCTCCTAATTGTCTAGTAAAATGTATGAACTTGACGTGCCAAAGAAAAATTTGTGTTCGATTTTTGTTGAAAATTGTATATCTAAGTTATAGTACTTAAATTTCCAGATTATGATGCAGAACGATTTTTTGCTACACATTTCTACGTTATTAGATTTCAAATACATTCTGGACGTAAATCCTCGAGCGAAATGAACTGAATGCGGACAAAATAAACCACACCTTAGTAAGGTTAGTAGTTGCGTATAATAATTATATCGTTATCCCAGAACGCAATTTTGGATTGTGTGGACAACTTCTAAGTACGCGTGCAGGGAAGGCGAGGGAAAACTCGGAACATTTAACAAACTTTGTTCCAGTGGCTTGCTGTTAACTAGGAATGTCTGCCATTAAGACCAAGATGAGTTTTAAAACCTTATCTTCGTGTTATGAATTACGGTGCGTGTGAGCAGTTTCACGAGACCGCACCACACAGCAAGCGTCTCCACGACTGTGGTTCTGGGCAGCTGTGCAGCAATACTTCCAGTCTCAAGCCGCACCTTGACGCGCCGCTCCTACCGCTACTCGCAGTGTCTTTTTTAATTGAAGGGTGGACAGCACTAGTGGACTACTTGCATTTTTTCCCGTGGTAAATATAATATATTTTCCACGGGAAAAAATGCAAGTAGTCCACTCCCGTGCTGTCGCTAACACAGCGCTGACAGAGGCGATTACGATCCAGTAGTTTACTATCTGAAGGGTGGACAGCACTAGTGGACTACTTGCATTTTTTCCCGTGGGAAAAAATGCAAGTAGTCCACTAGTGCTGTCCACCCTTCAATTGTCGTTATTGTAAGCAGTATAGCACTGTGAGTGTGTACCGGTGTTGAGCAATTAATTACGCATAAATTAATATCTGAACGAATTGCTTCTCAGAGAATGCCCCTTTCTCTATATGTGATTCTCGTGAATAAAGTAAGCTGACATCAATCCCTCGCTAAATTAAAAAAAAAACTTAAAAAGAATTTGAAAGGCATGATGTATTATAGTTAAGTAATCGGGAGCTATAGATTTTTTTTGACATAGGTCTCAAAATCGTGTAACGAATGTTGCCAGTAGCAGTGTATCTTCGACGGAGTTTTCGAAGACTAGAGGTAAACAAGGGATAAGCACGCCTCGTCTCAAGTCTCGCTCTTAGTTTTTCTAAACTTACGGCAGCCGCTACACTTTATATGCACCAAAATGTTCACTCTAAGTTGAAAAATACTTGTGCTGCCTCGATTGAGTTGTGTAGTCCTCGAAAGTTTGATCTACCGACGTTCCTCAGACGCTTTAGGTGTCAGCTATTCAGTAACGAATCTTATCCTTATGACCGACTGCACACTAAGCTCTTTAACTGTGAACTATGTGTGCGGGTGTTCACAGCCACTGTACGTACAGTCTGCTGGTGCGTGAAGCGTGGTCTGGATGAACCGCTTGTTTCGTGAAGTATGAGGTAGAAGCACATTTCCGTTGCATCCCAGCAAATGCTTCTCATGAGGGTAAGCTGTACGGTCAAAAATTTAATTATGAAAGATAAAGGGGAGTTATAGGAATTAAAATTAATAATTACAGTGCGTTGAAACTTTAACTAGATAATTATACTGAAAAACGCATATTTCTTCATTTAAAATTGCGAATAACGACGTATACTGGTATATTAAAGGTTGATTCTTCTCTGAGGTTTAAGTCGGTGGATTGTACGTGCACTGCAAACTTCGTGCTAGGTATTGCGTGCCGTGAGCATCGTGGTAGATACTGCTTACAGTGGGAATACTACGAGTGGGCGACTGCGTACATCCTGCAGGAGACTGCGTACAGCGGAGACGCAGGAGACTGCGTGCAGCGAGGACGCAGGAGACTGCGTGCAGCGAAGACGCAGGAGACTGCGTGCAGCGAAGACGCAGGAGACTGCGTGCAGCGAGGACGCAGGAGACTGCGTGCAGCGAGGACGCAGGAGACTGCGTGCAGCGAGGACGCAGGAGACTGCGTGCAGCGAGGACGCAGGAGACTGCGTGCAGCGAGGACGCAGAATACGAGCTGCGCGTAGGTAGACGTATAGTGGGCGGCGTACAGCCCACGTGCCTTTGAAGCGAGGGCGCGCCTCTTGCACCTGCTCTACTTCGCCTTGTGTACACCGTTGTGCTGTGCCCTCTTGTATTCTGTTATTTACTGGGCAAAGATGTGGGCTGTACACCGCTGTTGGTTAGTGTGAATGATCTCACCCTAGTACAGCCATCTTTAATTTGGATGGAGGACACCATGCTTGTGTTCATTTTTATCTCAATCTTTTTGAGATGACTACTAATTATGATAATATACGTGTTTTTGTCTTTGGTATTTGCTATAATAGTTTTCACAATACTATCAATGATAATCTATGCAATACATATCATTGCTCACGAAGGTCTTCATGCTCATGAGGAAGAGCATTGTCGTCGATCGTTTTCTGATGACGTTGATTTTACTCAAATTAAAAAATTTCGTTTCAAATTGGAGTATGTCGAGCGTGTCGTTTTGTTTCAAGTGTACCACATCTAATGAACTGCCGCTTGAAATTCTTAACTTTCTCTCTTAATAATTGTCCGATGTTTCAGTCGTAGTCGCAATTGTAGCATGCAATTTTCCTGTGTTCGACTGCTTGATTTTTCACCTGCAACTTAGTTTTCCAAGTATTACGTTGTAGATGGGGTATTTTTACGTCAATATTAAGTTAGTGTGATAAAATGTTTCAAGATGGAACAATTGAGCAGATGATCGTTTACTAGGAACAAGCCAACATGGAACGTGAGTGAGGTAGTCGTGTGCCGCCTTGTAAATGGCTTTTATTTCCTGGCCCTGTCTAGTTCTGTGGATGTGGCTAAGAGTTTGTAGTTCTGTGAAATTAACTATAAATATTAGTGCGAGTCAGTTGAGTTTGCCCACATGGAATATGCTTTCAGGCAGCTCCTGCTGTCAAGGCTCGTCGAGTGTGCTCGGACATGAGCTCTGCACCCAACGTAACAAATTCAAGCAATTCCAACGGGATGTATGCATGTGGCAAATTTCACTGAAAAACATTGTGTATCTCATAATTTGATTTCATTTGTTATGCGTAGCTTGCATTTCCATACAATATAGTGAGGATAACATTACTGGTGTTGCACGAAATAGATCTTTGATTGCGATTGTTAACTTCAAAATTAAATCGATTTGTTGAAAGGTAATTCTTTCGAATTAGATGTCGCTCGTTTTATACATTTTATTTGAGGAAACCGCTTGCATTTGGTGTCCCTTAAAATTTTAGCTGTGACTGAAGTAAAAATGGAACATGGTAAGCGTTAATCACCGCTCAGCACAAGCATCTCCTTGTTTACTTTCATGTTGGATCTTTCGCGTACAAAAGAGGCACATAAAAAGTATCTCAATTGGAGAAATTCAAGACACCGAGATGCATAAAGGAGTAGTTCCTAGCAGCTGGGAACTTGCGTCTTGCCCCTGCCAACCCAGCGGCTGAAAAACTACTGGTTTTAATGTTACCTGGCATTCAAAATCGAAGAGAGAAGAATGTCGCCCTGTGGCGAGGTTAGCGTTTTTAGACCTGGTCCATTCAAGTTAATTACACGTTCATGGTTTTGACGGAACAACCATCACAAAATGTTGGATGTAAAATTCAGTGTGAGGCCTGGATAACGAGTCCTGTCGCCACAAGTTTTACGAAATTCAAGGCAATTTTTTGAAAGAACATTTCCTAGCAAAACTCAACGATGAGTCATCAGAAAAATGAAAATGAGAGGCTGCAGGAAATTACTCCTTGGCAATTCTGCAGTGAAATACCTTTAGTGACTACCAAAATATTAAGAATGAATGCACCTGGCAAGTTGAAGTTTCAGTATCATTTCCGTGCAGTAATTTGCTTGCAAAACAACGTCTCCCAACGCATAGGTAACAGCAGCGTTATCAGTAAGCAGGTTATCAGAAGCAGGCGTCGTTAAGTTACTCATTTACTAGAAATTTCGCTAGGTTTAAAGTTTATTTTCTCACGTGTGTATGTGTGTGTTCCTCAATGGTTTTCATTGTTGAATGCGAATTGTGGACACATGGTGAGGTATTAATGGTTAACACTGGGTGCGCTTTTTTTTTGTTTGGAGTTCGGCGTTAGTTGTCTCTCTTTTCTGGGCATTATTCAGTTCATTTTCATCCTATTCATGTCATTGTGCATCTAAGCATGCTTATAGTTCTATTTATTGGTGTATGAAAGAAAATATTGGTTGAATAAAAGTTAGCTAGTATAGTTTTAGCCATGTACATTATGTATTGTGTAGATTTTGTAAAGCGTAGGTTATGCATTGCGTGCATAATGAACTGCACTTATATTGAAATAGTCAGGCACGCGTTACCACTAGGGAGTTTACTTCTCAAATTTTAGCGCTCATGAATGTTTTTTATTATTTCCTCGGATGTCCTTCCCCTGGCGAACATCTTCGGTTATGATGAAGTCAGTGATATAAATTTCGTGATTTGCTCTCAGCTTGGTGCCTGTCACGGTTCTCCAGCGAGACTAGCCCGTGTCTCTGGCCGTATTTAATGTCACTTCTTGTCCCTTCTTCACTGCATCAGTTACGTATCCTTTAACAAACGACATAAAAATTACAAATGGAAAGAAATTTGAATAATTTAAATAATAAACCATAATTTACATTTTTTGTGTGTTCGATTTGTTTTACGGAGAGTTATTACATATGCTCTTAGAGCGCGTGAAATTATATTTTAAGAACGGTGCGCTACTGTATGCAGCGAGCTAAAATATTGGAACCGTTTTCCCGTATAATGGATCTATTTCGGTACGAAGCAATAGCAGAAGCATTGTCAATGCTAAAAGTTGTAATTAAAATTGCATAGACGCAATGGTTAGGAAATTCAGGGAGAGAAGATCGACAGGAAGAAATAGAACACTTTAAAGGAAATGTTCCACGTATGTTAATTTCACGCTATGGTGATGTTTCGTAGCTGCCCCGGTCTCCAGATTTAAATTATATTGATCCGTTCCTATGGGAATTTGTGAAAGGAAACGTTTGCATTATGGTATCAAGCTTTGTTAAAGAGATCGCCACCGTGGCTCCTGAGATTGGAAGTAAATTAATGAACATCACTATTAAAAAAACGTGTAACTCTGAACAATGATGGTCACCAAAAAGATATTACATTCAATACTTAACATATAAGTTAAGCTTTTATTATTATTTTTTATTCAAATGTGTGTTGGTTTCACATATATGGGTTCGAATATTTTCTATTATTGGTGTTTCAAAAAGGTGCATTATACATACTTGAGTTACCCTGTGTGGCTGAACTCGAGTTCGTGCAAGTCGCGGGCTTGTTCTTCTTTCTTATTTTTTTCATCCTATGTTATATCATAAGAATATACATGTTTAGACTCATTCTGTAGAGATATTTTTTATTTCTTCCTTCATATGGAAATCATGTTTCCCCAATGAAATTCATAACGTAATCTGCCTTCTCGCTTGTTTAGGTCACATGCTCCTGCTATGTGAGCACAAATATTCGCATTGAGTCGCGTAGTCATGCATTCATGTCCCGTGGGTCCTTTGTTCGTTTTGAAACTCTATTAAACTTGCATAAAAACGAAGTGATAAGCCCCGGGGCTTTCCCTTCACAACTCTTAGGTTGGAACTACGAATTCTTTCCTAGAACAGTTTTCGCGCCCCTCTCCAGCTGTGCAGGCATGCGCCTTGACTTGGTCTGCCTGAACCCTTGTGTTGTGTGGTAAACGCTTCGGTGACGCAAGCAAGTGCACTGTAGCGTCGTGTCGGTCATGTTTCTCGCACTCAGACCTACCCTCTTTCCCTTGAAATAATTGTGCTCATGGAAAGGAGTTCGTGTTGTGCCTGCATAATGTTCATGTTCTATTGTAAGCTGTCAAATATCGTGTTTAGTTAATTTCTGTCAGAAATTATACCTGGTACGGGAATTCAATGGAAACACCCATTATCGGGTCTAAAAAACAGTCATTATCTCCTAAAGACATTTTCTCTCAATTGTCCAAAATTCACTTTAAAAGTTCATAAAGTTGAAGGATCTCTGCGGAATAGTTCTCGTATTGTGTATAATTTATTATCGATGTTCTCTGCTTTTGTTATCAATATTCTTGCTTACCATTGGGTACACAATCTATCTCTCAAGGCTGATGATTTCCATAGTTCCTACTATCTTTCGGCGTACACTATCACCTCACCATCATTGCCACCGTGGCTAGCAGGCAACCAGCAGCCTCACAGTACAGCTCCCATTGCAAAACACGAACCGGTTTTTCAGCTCGTGTATGGGTACTCAGGACCCTCCCGTCCCATCTGAGAACAATCCACAAACGTTCTTTTGACCTCGCTTTTGTTTTGAGCAACGAGCGAACTTCTACTTGCAAAGCACATCATGTTCATTTGTGTGCTTGGAAGTGTGTCATGTGCATCTTGTATCTGTGAATGTGGACCAAGATGAAATTTGCAGTGTATATTATTTGTCAATCTGCAATGCTCTGTTCTTGCTTTAAATTGTAATCCTTTCCATTTTCACATGGAAGAGTGTTTTCACTTTCCAACCGTACCCGTCTCCTCCTATGTGCTTCTGTTTTATTTCAACTATTCTTCAGTGTTGGCGTCACTGCGATTACTCTTGTTCTGTAAACTTCAGTCTATCTTTCTGAAGCTTACGTTGCTAGCCATAATATTTGTACTATAGCCAAGCTTCGCACAATAGTCTTGCACCTTCAACTTGCATTGCTGATAGTCCCCAGCGCAACGTGTGGGAATTGAGCAGTTCCGTGAGCATACACTTGCGTCAACGAAACATTTTTGGGAACTACTGCAGATCCTGTTATTTCTGGCATCGTTCTGCCATATTATAGACTGTCACAGAAAATTTTATGTATCGAAATTCGTAACTATGTAAAGAATTGTAGACTACAAAAGTGAAACCGTATGTAACAAACGCGTCTGACAGCAGTTAAGCCAATCTCTGCCAAGATATTTAAGCTTCTCTGTTACTGTCACTTTTCATTGAGGTCGTTTGTGCAATTAACAAAGGTTTGCCCGAGTTCTGGAGGCATGTTGGTTAATGAAGGGACGAGCTCGCTGCAAGAGCAAGTATGGGCAGCTATTGTCATGCAAATGCATGGGCTGACCGCTCCATGTGTGGGGCGGACGCTCAAATCCCAGCATTCCTGGTGTACCCGCCTTGCATCATTAAGGGAACGAAAGTCTGTTTGAGCTCCAGTTCAGTGTTCACAATCAATAGAGATTTTTATGCTTTTTTAAATAATTCTTTCTGTAGAGCAGATGACTATACTCCGTATTGAGTGTTTGTTGAAAGATAGTTGAACAGTTGACCCTTACATGCGCGAAATGCTCGGCTATGTGTCATTTCTTTGCGTGACTATTAACGCACTCACCCTCCCTCCCTCCCTCATGCACGCACTTCTCTCCCAGCACGCGGGGTCTCCGCAGCAGGGCTGGTAAACAGCTCAGCCGCCGCTGCACACAAGCAAACAGCCCGTGTGAACACATCTGAGGGCAGCGCGCCCAGCCTGTGTAAACAACCCACGTATTTTTGTGCGGAGCAGGGCGACTCATGCTCTGAGTCACCTGCTGCAAACTCTGTTATGAATATGAACTACGTATGTAAGATTGCAAGCACCATGCGAGTTCAGCTTTAACGCATGCATTGTCGCACAATGCTTAGTTCGTGTCGTACTTTACTTAAACGTTATCTTTACTCGCTCCCTCAAGGTTGTTTGCTATAAAGTTTATACGGTACATCACGGTGTGCCGTGGCTCCTATTATGTGCAGTTTTATTACCCTGTTGAGTGATCAGTAGGGAAGCCGCTACGTGCATTTGAGATGGACCGATTATATCCTTAATTAATTTGCTTTTGCTATCATCTACTACTCTGCTCCAAAATTATGATAAAAAAATGAATCACCGCAATTTATTTATACAATGTTCATTTATTGCGCTGCTATAGTCTTTCTAAGCACTATAGATTTTTGAATAATCGTTAAACATTATTCTTTAAAACATCTAGGATTTATAATTGTGCCGAACAGTATATGATAGCAATACGTTTTCATTCGTTAATCAGGAGGATAGACATCGATACTAGTGTATAATTTGCTAAGCGAAAAATTCCTTTGTTCTCTCGGTACGGATTTTTGTTTTTAGTAAATAGTACTTCACTAGAGTTCGTTTGACAATTTTACATTTTGTGGAGAAGCTTTAGCGTAGTTGAACAGTTTTGAACCCTCATATTAGCAATCATTGTACCTATACTTGACCGTTGGGATACGTGAGCAGCGGTGTAAATTTGATATACATCTGTGTTAAAGTAAAATTGTTTAAATGCAAGTTTAGATTGCTATAATTGCGTCTCAGAAGGCATTAAAGATATCACACGAGGTTTTCTGAATTTTCAACGATGTTCGAGTCTACTTGAAGCAAAAAGTGTTGAATTACTCTCCAAGTTTGCCATAGGAATCATGATAGAAATGATCCTAAGCAAAAATTGTCTTCATTTATCAATCATTGTTTAATGTAATTCAAAGTTCATAAAGAGCTGGAATAAAATTCCAGTGACTGTGTATCAGGTTGGAACAAAAGTAATGGCTGATTTTGGGGTATATATTAGAGATAGAAATAATTACAACTATGAAAATATTCTTTTAAATAATTTTCATTACTTTCTTCAATTTCATTCTTAATTTTTGCCATCGAGCTTATAATCTTTCAACCACTTTTTTCATGTCAATTTAGAACGATCCAAATGGTTGTGTGAACCCCTTCTCAAATAGACGGAGTAAAGATTAAAACATGAAAAGGACAAATGACCCATTTTCAATAATATTCGTTCTTGTGTATCATAAACTGCCTCGCTTCAATAACTCATGTAAACACCACATACTAAAGTCAAATAAGGAATTGTCTCGTATGTAACAGTTCAACTTAAAATATACCGCAATACATGCCCTACATGTCCTCAATACATAGCTTCATTTAGGAGTTCTACGTACCACTAGCGCATGTCCTTTGTGTTGGTCCGTTCCGCACGCCCTGATGTGATGACTGTGACTCACCCCTGCCGTATCTCAGTTGGGTCACTTCTAGAACTTGTTTTCGACAGGGTCCTGGTGGCAGCGCCAAAGTAAGCGTAATAAAGGAAGCTAAAAAGAACAACACTTCCCTAACTCGGTGAACTCAAGTCAAGATACGATTGAAATAGATTCTTTGAAGCTAAAAATAATTGTTCATGATGGTTTCTCAGGGTATACTGCACCCCTCAGTTGCCTGTCGGCTCTGGAGACATCAGTGCGTTTATCAGTCATACAACATACATCAGTGATACTCTATTTTCTAGAACGAGAATATGTGGATTTTCAAATTGAGCATTTGCTATGGGAAAAGAAATTATTCAATAATCATAATCCTGGGATATACAACCGCTAATTAAGTACGACTAAATTTACAGATAAATGAAAACTGTGTAAAAGAGGAAAATATGAGCGTAATTACCTCAAAATCCGTAATTGTTTGCCTTGTGTGAGAAACTCTTTTTCTTAAAAAATAAAATAAAGATTCAAGTATATCACGAGTGCATTGTTCATCTCCAGGTGAGGCAAGTTACAGATCATGGATAGAGACATGGCTGTGACTGAAGATAATGAGCTTTTACTGAATTATTTTTTTTATCTGTATACCATCAATCAGCAACTCTTGATGATCAATTGACTAAAAGGTCTAATATTTTGAATGTCTTTTTCTTTTAAAAATCAACATCCAAATTACTTCAAGAAAGTGGAACATGACCTGTCGTATATTACCATCGTAAAAATTATCCAAAACTTGTTTTCTATTACCTGACCTAGTTTTTATGAGGGGCGGCAGTTCACAAATGCCGCAGTTCA
This sequence comes from Trinorchestia longiramus, assembly GCA_006783055.1. Classification (NCBI taxonomy): domain Eukaryota; kingdom Metazoa; phylum Arthropoda; class Malacostraca; order Amphipoda; family Talitridae; genus Trinorchestia; species Trinorchestia longiramus. Next base: position 229,983 of record VCRD01000594.1, on the reverse strand, counting down.
TCAGAATGACGTAACCGTCTTTTATGGTTAATAAATTACTTGTATATATGTATATATGTATATAATGGTCCATGATGGTATATATAAAGTGCATTACAAGCCATGAGTGTGCCCAGTTATATATTTCGTTTTTAGAATATTATGGGTTTTAAGGTACGTACCAAAATATGTCGCGTGTTAGTCTAATAAGAAGCACTGAAGTGATATTTAAGATTCATTTGGACAACATAAGCATCTGAACCACAACTGCACTACACACTACCGTCGTTCGGTAAAGTTGTAAGATGCCTGCATTGTCGTGCGATGTTTGCGGGCACCTGAGAAAAGCCTAGTAAAGAGAGGGTATGACGTGCAGAGTACTGTTTGGACGCCTCTTAACTTATTTGAGGACCCATTAGCTGTTCTGGCTCTATCTTGACTAGAATGGCACTTGACAATAAATGTGTTTTTTACTTACATCGATTGGTTTCAAATTTGAAATGGTCAGTCATGTATTTCAGTTCCCGGTTCTTTATCAGTTCAATGTTCAGTATGACAAACTAGATTAGAATTACCTTAATTAGAGTCATTCCAATTAAAGTAATGCAAATTTTACCTTACATTGTTAACCAACTATTAAGATATCTTAAAGTTTACCAATTGTATGCTGGTCATCACAAGAATTATATCGTTGAGTATGTCGAGGTATTTGCTAACAGTAATCCAGCTGTTACGGCGGATCATGAGTTCAGTTGAATACTTCGATGTAGCGGACTGAATCAGCTGGAAGCCTCTGTGTTAGTTCAATGTAAGCAGGCACTCCGGATTATAGGCTTCCTTTCATTTGTGTTCTCGCGTAAAATAAACCGTTTGTACTTAATAAAGTAAAACATGTCTCATTGACCATACAAGTCGTGTATTCTTCGGTTAATTCGTGTCAGCTATCATTGAACGCCGTTACAATGAGTCGTAATTTTCAACGTTTTCGTGAATATTTGTAATGCGTCTGCAGTGCGGGTAAACGAAAATATTTAGGGCGAGTATTGAGTTCTGACGTTACTTTTCTGTAGTAGTTCTATAATTTTTGCCGACAATTAGTTTGCTTGTTCGACCATCGGTGTGGGCTCACTACTCAGTCTCGAGGATAGTTAGCAGTGAGCCAGCATAAGCTACAAATTGTAAAATACTTTCCCATGTTTTGTATGACCTGTCATCACCATAGCCACTGTCGCTACGGATCCGTTAATTAATTTGGCTGCTTTATTAAAGGTACTTAAACTGATTGAGCCCTGTTCATTTGTTCTTGGCGGTAGATAAGTCACAGATGACTTTCTAAATTATTGTACTAGTAATGAAGCGAAAAAGGTATACAGTAAATAATGAATTAAGAGTTATAGCATCAAAATAATGAACATGTGTTTAATAGTATGAGTTATACATACCTAGTCAGTTGTGGCCCAGCACGTGAGTCATGTATTCTCAGCCCGCCTGGTGGTGCTGGAGACCTTGTTGGGTGAGTCTGTGGTTGTGCTCTTGTGTCTTTGTTCATTTCTTTGTTTCTTGGTTGTGGGTTATTTTGTAATCATGTTGTGCTATTGGAGCGGGCTTAAATTAATTTTTAATACAAAAAAATTCTTGCTTACGCTAAATAAAAGTGCTAATGCGCTAGAATTCAATATGTTAAACTTGTATATTATGTATAACATGAATTGGGGGTGGAGTATGAACGAAATATTTCTACATGTTTCTCTCCTAAATCAGTCGCTAAGTGCAGGAAACTGCTCATCACGCAGATCTCCGAAAGACAGTTTCCTGAATCTCACTCTGTCTTGCTGCGCAACTCTGCCAAGGTTAGGCGTGAATAAATTCTGCAGATATTAACGGTGAAGCTGTCAAGTGTGATCAGTGCAGGGGATTATAGAGTTATGTGTTGTTCTGTAATTATGGAGCTGTAAGACTTGAAAATAATACTCCATTTACCGCGCACGAAAATGAACGCAGCATCTTGTATCTATTTGAACTTCTATCGAAATAGGGAAAAATGTTTTCGACATGTTGACTAATTATTGGTTCTATCTTGATTTCTGTAATGCAGTATGAATGGACTCAGCAGTCGTATATGAAATGGAAAAATGCATTAGTTATCGAAATTGCAGGATTCTTACTTGGCATAAACTCGGCGCTACTCAGCAGAAAAAACTCGTGTGATGAATTGAAAAAATTTCGAACAGTTTGTTTGATTCTTGATGTATGAAAATCTCTGTTTTTCGAAGAATTTTGTACGCATCTTCTGTAATTACCCTGTCTTTTACTTTATTCACATTTTTGATGTAAGAAAATACTTGAAAATATCAGAGGACAAATAAAGAACCAAGTTTTGTTGCGAGCTTCCTTCTACTAACTCGAAAAATTTAATTGTCAGCTCCCGCTCCACAAACTATGATTTTCTCTATCAAAAACGCAATTTTGAAAGAATTGTAAAACGATAACCGTTGATTGAAAGTTGAGACGTGAACACGCTCACGTATTATGAGTTTGCCGTTATAATTATTCTAGTGCAAACATTTGCGTTCATCTGTTCAATGATGGTCGACTGAAGAAGCGCGGAATTGATGTTCCTATTATCGCCGTGTAATATTCAGTAAAATTAGTACTGGATTTTGAAGACTTCTTCTCTATTGTCTGCTGCTGCTGTGATTCACAGTATATTGTGTGGTCTACAATAGTATTTTTATATTCCATTTATGACAGTGTCATGTGATAAGTTCATGGTCCTACTTGCTGACTTTTTTATTAATCACTTACCTACCTCAACCATCTGGCACTACAGTATTATTCGTCATTGAAAAAATGTACCGAAACTTTCGAATGAGAAATTTTTTGTTTTCTGCACTTCTGCTAGGAAGACAACTCTTCAGATTCTGCTGTCATCGAGTGGTGAAGAGTGCATGCCTCTTATTTAGTCACCTCACTATATCTCATCATTAATTTACCATCGAAGTCGAAATATTTTTCTCAGGATTACAAAAACCAATCATTTTCTCCTTGTACTTCAAAATTAGAAAAAATGTCTTTGTACCCCTACCGTTAATTTTGTCCTCCTTGGGAGGCTATGTATTCTAGTGTATTTTCACGTATTATTTCTGCCCGCATCTAATAGTGTTTCTTGGGCCGACAGGCACGCGCGAGCCCGTGCCCCACACGCTCGGCCCCATTGATGGGTCCCTCTACGCCACTGTCACCAAGCGGAGGAACAACAGCAGCAGTGAAACCAACATCAATAATATCAAAAATTCATCTCCTGGTGTCCAGCAGTTCGAACACCAGCAACCACCGCACCACCAGAGCCAAGAATTAGGATCCACATTTCAGTATCCCGTAGATCACAGAATAGACCTCAGCTCCAAATCGCACCAACACCATCAACATCACCCTTCCTCCTATTCTTCTCTTCGTCAGACTCCTGTGAGAAATCAAGATCATTTTGGGTCGCTCAATATCAACCAACAAAGTCGGTCTACTCCACACACTCCCCAGCATCCATCGCAGCAACAGCGGCAGCCTGAGCAACAGCATCACGGTCATCACACTCCTGTGGCCACGAGTCAGCACTTAGTGCATCATCAACACCACTTATCGCAGCACCATCACCACCACCACATTCACCACCAAGGCGGTTCTCTGCCTCATCACCACCAACACCAACAATACCCGGGATCATCGCACCCGCACACGCCTGCGCACACTGCCTCCCACACGCTACAACACTCGACGCCTTCGCCGCACTCAACCGCGTACAGCAACGGGCGATACGCTGCGTCTATAGACTCAGGTTTCGTCGGTAGTATTGCTCCTCTTAGTCCTCCCACGTCTGATTGCCCTGTTTCGTCAGTAAGTCCATCCTCGGCTCAACAGTCAAATTCAGCCCAACAACCTCCGGACCATCCACACCAGCAGCAACAGCAAAGGTCTCAGCAAGTTTATAGAAGATTTTCAGATCCAAACCAGCTCAACATGGCTCCAGTAGCTGCAGTAGCGACTAGACCTGTCCAGTCGTCGAGCGGCGGTTCCTCTCGCGTTGATGCACGTCAGCTCGATGAACTGCTCGCCGGAATGCTCCTTGATATTGAAAACATCCCAGATCTTAGACCTGGCCAAACACCGGCTCCTGATATTAATTCTATTCGATGCCCTGACTTGTCATGGAGTTCTTCGACTCGAGGCCGAAGTTCCAGCAGCAGATCAGGGCCGACCATGAGCCCCGTGAATGGCTATGGAGGGTCGCACCATCACGGAGGTTCTGTTTCTAACCACGACTCCTTGCTCGACACGTCTCTCACCCTCAGTGGAGGAGGGGAGGATTCAGCCTCGGCTCCGTACCACACTCGACTGGATTCCCGTCCATTCAGCTATGGAGCCGTAACGTCGTCTCCCGTCCTTTCTCGACATCGATCGCCATCTCCAAATTCTTCTCCGAACCGTAGAACTTCTCGAGAGCCAATCATCAGTCGTTCGGGATTAGAGAGCCCTCGTTTGGTGAGGCGAATGTCAGGAAGCGTCGGAGCTGTCGCCGGTAATACAACCACCGACAGCGGGGCCGTCATGTCGGGCGTCAACACGTCGGTGCTGGGTAACGGCACCACCAACACGACACGACGCTCACCCTCTCCTTCTCCGGAGCCTGGGAGTCGGGGCTCTACTCTGAGGAGGGAGAGATCCCAGACCCTCACAAACCGAATCATGGCGGGGGAGCCCTCGCCCCCGACCACGCTAACGCGATCGCACGTCACACGATCCGCATCCCGACTGGACGACCCCGATACCATCTTCGCACCGGATACTCTGAGGTGAGTCTTGATATTAATTACGGCTAGCTAAGTGCTGGGTAATTTGTATCTGTGTATCGAACACTTTCAACAAATACGGATTATCCATTTTTTGTGTAAATGTCAAATTTGAATTGATTTTCTTCTTCCTAAAATATTTAAAATACATACTGTTTTTTACCATTCATGTTTTATCAGCATAAAAATGATTCGTTTTTATTTCGTCTGGCAGACACGCTTCCGTGTATTTCAGCTTTTTGGTTGAGTATGCCATTGACATCAACGTCTTTTTTTATGTTTCGAACTGTTTCAAACCACGAAGGGGCTTATGGTTCCTACTGCAATAGTGGCTATACTATATTAATATGGAATCACCATTAGAACTCTTTAGGTAGACACGCTTGAATGATTTCAGCTTTTGTGAGAAATTTTTGCCCTGATGAAACAGAAGCAAAGTATAAATGAATAAGTTCATTTAACGCACTTCCACTACGTCATTTCCGTTGCTGGACCTTTAGCGCAGTATGATTCATGTCCTCAGTTGCTAATATTAGACATCCTAGTGGCATCTCAATTTGCCCTTTTGTCTAGTCCTTTATTTGTTTTCCCTTTTGACTAATAAGCGTTTTTTGAAAATTTAGTGTTATCGAACTTAGCCCATCGTGCAGGTATATTAAGATTTAAAATATAGATCTCTAATTCCATCGTTTTCCTATCAGAAGGAATGGGGTATACAAGTGAATTATTTTCTCTGAAGGACCAAGCGCTAAGAAGTGTCAGTAGAATTACTCTTTTAAAAGTCAGATATGCTGCAGTAAAACTCTTTGAGTGAACGCCCTGACCGAAGCTTATAGACAACAACTCGTGATTTGGTGTAAGCTCGTAGGGTAAATGTTCATGTGGCAAAGGCGAGACTCTGAGAAGTGAACATCATCCACTAAATAAAAAACTAGTGTCATGAGTGAGGGTTGAAAAGTTTTTTCTGACTGATTTAGTATTACAATGATGGAGAATAAAATTTATTCATGTCTCTTGTGATAATATGCTTCTTTTATTATTGATCATCTGCTAAAATCAGTATTTTGAATTAAATGTTTAAATTAGTTATTCTATGAGTTATAGTTAACATTATGTATGTTAAATACGTTTTTAAAGTATTCTGAATTTGTCAGCAGCTTTGTTTAGCCGTTCTTGTGAGTTCGAAACCATTGAAATCCCATCACTGTATGTCAACAACTCATGGCAGGATTTGCTATTGCGCTTGAACAAACTACTTGGGTTACACCACGTTCTTTAAAAGACATACGCTCTTCAATCATTTTTTGGAAGGTGAAAAATCATTGCCCCTTCAATCATTGCCCCTGTACTGTCATTGCCTTTTTTCTTTCTTCATTCATTGCCTGTTTGTATTCTTAGTTTCCTTGATTAGTGTCATCAAAAACCACCACTATGGTGCAGCCGCCCATCGCGCATCTGTTAATTCGCGAAGTCCTCTTTTAATTTCAGGTATTTGCTGATCGATCATTTATTCATGGTATATTTGCTGGCACCTTTCACAGAGAGATAAAAAATGGTTGTAGAAATTTAAAGGCTAGGTGCATTAGGTAATGTGTACTGCTCGATTTCAGTGAGTAAAATGCTCATCAAATGTTGGTATCGTTAATTACCTGAAACAAGTGTGGCCTATCGTTAACAATTCATTTATCGTGTAGTTCTTTAGTTTGTTCCTTGTTATGACCCCAGTCCAGTGTTCGGTCGACTGGACCTGCAAGACGTAATGTAACGAGGGTGGTCCCGCTATCGCAATTGGCTCCAAGTTAGGAATCTCATAAAAAGAGAATGATGCAACTTCTGCCAACAATTATCTTGAACAACAGTCAAGTTAGGCGGCTGCTTGGCAAGTGAGTGCGCAGACACTGGTTGACTAACTCCGAAGTGTGTTGTGCGCTTAATATAGAAATGATGTTGGCGCCAATACTTCAGGCTATGACGGTCCAGCTAGCATAGTTATTTGAAAAGAAAATTGGTTATTGCGATTTTCGTCCAAGCATCCTCTTATTCAGGAGTACTGCGTCATCAGCTACTTCGATAAAAATCGTGTTCGCAGTGTTGGTTGAAACCCGAATTATTTTTGAATATTTCCTAGAAAAACAATGATCACTCGTGACTGAAGAATGGGTGCAAACAACCTCAAATTCCATTTGCGTGATCTTATTTCGCTTAGTACATAGACTCCCGCAAAGTTTGGTGACATTTTCCTCGCTTAGGGCTAACGTGTGGGGTCGATTAGCGTTTATTCATGGTAACTGAGAGCGAATGAGGGGGAATTGTGAGGTGGGGGCCATGGGGAGGGAGGGGGGTTGTGAGGGAACAGCGTCCGGTGTAGCGGGCGATAAATGTCAGTGCCTGATCGTCTGTTTCCTCTCCTCCGACTGACCGTAACTTGAATCTTGGACGTCATGGAGGTGCAGTTCTGAAGGGTTTAATTTGCGAGTCCATCTATAGTTTCATTCAGTAAATTTTGTTTGTGCTTCTTGAATATTTGTTCCATGCTTCTACTGTACTCAAAAGTTATCAAAATGGAAGAAATGTGCGAGTGCAATAATTATCGCGTTCCAAAATAAGTTGTGGCGCTAATGATCACACAATTAAGTGATTTATTCCTTACTAATACCGTTTGCTATGATAAAATACCGGTACTGTTGCTTTTGTAAAAGTAGTAAAATTCAGTGCAAGTCAATGACCAAATTAAATGTGTATTTTTTCATCAGTAAATTAAGAAAACCTTATTTAAGCAATATTATATAAACTCAAATTTCAGCAGTCGTAGTTCATTGTGCTATGTTATTAGATTAATGTATGAGATTCTTAGAGCATTGAGACTTGATTCATGTTATAAGATGTAGTTCCTCCATCTACTGCATTCTTTTGTAGTCCCTCGCATAACGTTGCTATCCAGTCAAATGCTAATGTTGAGATATTCTTCACGTTCTAGTTTCTAACGTACGCATTCATAAAACTTCCTTACAGGTCACATGAAGAAACTTCGGAGAATTAGTTTAGTTTTCTAAGAATTTGAAGAAGGGGGATGGCAAAAAATAACAGTTTGGACTAGAAATCTTGAAGTTCTAGAGTGTCGGAAGCTCAATGAAACTTCTACGTATATCCCTTAACTCGAGAGCTCGTGTTACAAAACATGTAGAAACACCATGGCTGTGTCACTGCGAGGTCCATGCCCGAAGCATTTTTGTGATTCAAAAGCAGCAAAAATTTGTATAGTCGTGAAAACACCAAACCTGTGTAATGTACATTTCTTTACGAGTTAGAATTATTTTAACAGAAACGGTTGAATAAGTTATGGCTGGGTAAGCGAATTTAATTTACAGAAACATGGTCCATTAGCGAACAATAAAGAAAGATTACTAGGATGTAAAATATCTGAAATTTTTAAAATTACTGTAGGGCTGCTGCACGTGACGCCAATAAAATATGCGTCGCTGAAGCGTTAGTTCGTACCTACTCTTGGTGAACGCATCTCGGCAGCTGCTGAAGTCTGATTAAGCTGCCTTGCCCCTAGCTACTTGACACAGTTACGCAATGCTAGAGCCTTCGCCTGAAACGTGCCCTCATCACTCCTAATTCCGTCGACAATTTGAGTACAAGTGCTAGTTGCGTTCATTTTATTTGCAAAAATTGTCAGGTACTCCACTCGATGAAATCGTCAGTGGCACTTACGACAGCATGCAGCGTCTTGTGCAAGCATGCCGTGTGAGGCATGATCCGCGGCGCCATCAGTTAATCTTGCTAAATGGTAACTGTCGCCACCACTTGTACGCCTAAATATCTAGGCTTGGCAACTCCTTGAACTGCAATGATACGAAGTATCATTCCTGAGATTGAGGCGTAACTCATTTTACACAATGAGGATTTCCTTTCATTCCTCGTCTGTACAAATTGTATTGTTTTCTTTAGGGGCTTCTCGGAGACTCTTAACATCAATGGTCAAGATGTGTTCGATGTCATTTCTCCTGCAAATGTTGCCTGTGTTTGGTGTTTACTTATGTGACGACAGTGCTCATTAAAGTATTTCGATTTAGAAGTTGTTGAACTCGCTTTTTGATGCACCGCTAACTCCTAAGAATTTGAGGAAATAGCTGTCTTGAAAAATTGAAGACTGATTTGCAGTTCCTATTATACAACGTCATTACATGCTTTGCAATGTTTCGTGCATAGAAATTAAAAACTGTTTTATTATTTTATAAAAATTTGGGTGTAGTTCTAAAATGCATCTATAAATTAGCTTACAAAATAACCAAATGAGACTAATTTTAACATTCATACTAACCTTAAATCTTTTTTAATGCTTGTTGGTAGAATTGGACGCTTTTGTGGCTGTGACTACATACTCTTAGAGCAAATAATGCCTTCGACCTTGGATACATAGAACTGCTCAATGAGTACTGTTTTTATACTCGTAACGGAAGAACCGTTACTCTCTCATCTGGAGCAGAAATTCCTAATCAGGAGACAAGCTCTTCTGTTGGGGTGACCTAAATTGTTACCATCTAAGAAATGCACGCCTGCTAGTTCTAGCAAACAGTCCTGTTTACTTTGAATCCAGTAACCTAGATACGCCTCACCACATAGGGCGAACGCACAGGCATGCGTTAATAAATGAAGAGGATTGCGATTGTAAAAGATTAACTGCAGCTGATCTAGCGAGAGGAAAGACAAAAAAAGAGAAAAAAAAGAGAAAGCGGTGTAGCTGAACGCATTTCCTGCAACAAATCACTAGAGAAACTCTTTGAATTTGTTTTTAACCGAGGACGTGGACGTTGTAATCACACGTGCACGAACATGATTGTACACTTGTAGTTTTGCTGGGCTCATTTCACGCTCTTGCGTCGCTGCTGAGCTCCGCCGTCATTACGTCGTTGTTTTGTGGCTGCGTTTCTTGGTTACTTTAGAGCAGAGATGGTTGACACATCGCTGCGATATTCTACAAGTTGTTGTAGCATGGCGTTGTAGAGCTGTTTTGTAACTTACGAGGCTGCTGCCATGCTGGTGAATGTTGTTGCATGTTTGACTACTGCGTAATACGAGAGCGTGTTGTTTATGCTCGTAGTGCTGCCTCTACCCCAATCAAGTGGCTATCACGGGAATGGTTTTGCGTCGCATCATGCTGACTCAGCTTTCCTTGTACTGGGCAAAATTCTCGAACTCCTTTCCTTTTAACCTACGACTACATAAAACTAACAGGACTGTTCTCGTCAATAAGCACAACTGATATGTGAAGATCCCCTGTGCAGGACCGACGTGGTTATCGGTGTTCTTACTGGTGTCGTTAACGAGATGGTTATTGATGTTGATGTCGTTGGCAGCATGAATTGTTAGGTAATATTGCTTTACTTTTTGATCGGGTCGGACTGAAATGTTCATTGCAATTGAAAAGATGTTCCTCATGACTACCCTCTCCCATTACGCGCCTTAGGCGTTGCGTACTGGGTGGTATATGTTGCTGATGCTCATTGCTGATGTGTGTGACATTATTGGGTTACTATCTGTTGCATGAAATATTATCTGTTGCGACTATGCTGCACGCAAAGATTGGTGCATGTTGCTCAGTTACGCGTGCTTCGACGACGGTGTAATCAGGCCATGTAGGGTGCGCCTCTTCAGCCGATGAGTGTTGCTCGAAGGACTTGAAGCAGCATGATCTGGACCGTTGCTGCCTTGCATCTGTTAGAATCCTGTCAGTTCTGATGCCTATGTAAGGCACGTATTAGGCCCAGATAGTGCCCTTATTAGGCCCTGCAGCCTCTACGGCCTGGGCCTCAATATTTAGAAGACTTGCATTGCTGCAGTTCTCAAGTGCGTGGGACTGCAGCGAGTCTCCAGTTCGGATTAAAGTGAGTTTACTGCTTCTATTGGTGGCTACGAGTGGTTGATGTTAATAGTGTAACCGTTGCTGTTGCTATGTCTGTTCTTAGCGTTCTGTCTGTTAGCGTCCGATGAGTCATTTGTTGTTGTTGTGCATACTGCTTGCGTAGATGACAAATCGTTCTCTCACGGCTTTTTCGAACAGTTTTCGAAATAACGGAGCTATTATCAAATATATTCAAGTACTATAGCATGTTATTATTTATTATAATGTACATGAACAGGTCTGATAAGTTCATATTCATGTATAACGCATGCGTAACGTATAATTATCATTTTAAATTACAACCTAGACGATGCGCGTACAACATATGCGACTCGGAAACATGCAGTCGGTGTGCCGCTGTTATGCAAAATAATTTGGTAATTCGTTTGCTCACATTTCATTATATTAAATTAATTTTTGTCGGATATTGTAATGCTTTTCTACATATCAGTGTGAATTTTAATAGCCTTAGCTAAAAATTAAGCTAACAACCATTTTTGTGATGTATTCTTTATTGGGGTGTTTCCTTTTGCTGTTTTATTACTACTACTAAACACTGACAACATTTATATTGCTTGTGCTATGTACTATATTGTTGCTTGTTATGAGCATATGCGAGAGTAATACAGACTATGAAGAAAAAAGTTCACTCGCACGGATTAGTCCACAATTACGAATTACAAGGCAGAATCTGGCAAAGTGTTGCAAATATCGAATAAAGAATAAGTTAGTGATTCCAAACCGTGCACTAGGTCATGATAGACTCTTCGTCTACTAACGGTAACTCTACGAAGCGCATCCAACCGTCGTGTTAACAGCACGCAAAGTTAATTTCTTGAGTTAACTTTTCCAGCTGTGAGCACAACGGTAACGAGAGATACCTTTGGTAAACAAAAGATTAACGAAACAAAATTAATATCTTGCCAATGGTGAATAGGTTTTTCACGATATTTTACCATTAATCTAATGAAGGAGTTAATGCGTTATTGTTCTTAACGTTGTTGGCAGTGCTCAATGTAGGATATCCGACCTCTGTTGAAGGATCACTACATACATTGTAAGAAATAGTTGAATAGGACTGAGAAAAATTGTACAATGGCTCTCAGACGGAACTTTTCACCGACGAATACCGACCAGCTCCTGATGAACAAGATGAGTAGAGCAGAAGTCGTGTGGTGGAAGGCCACCTCACCTCAGACTGAGACATCAACAGGGATCTGTGGCTACACGCATTTGTTTAATTGTTGATACAGAACTTCTTTGGGTTCTTACGATACCAGAAAGTGTTGAAATGACACCAGATGACTATAACGAGATCGAATTTATAACCATGGCACAAAAGTAAGCTATTGTCTTTGGAGCTCGAGTTTTGTATTATTAATCCGTGATAATCCTCCATTCTTTTATTGCACGTACCTGATTAGAATATTCATGAACAGTCGATTGATGATCTGGCTGGCTTGGTCTTATAAATATAAACCCAGTTGTAGTTTTTTAGAGCTTGCATTATCAAAGGAGAATATATTTTTTTGTAGCAAGATTACCATAAAAGATGAAATAAAGCTTGATAGGTATCGATTCATGATGAAAAAAATTCATGGCATGAACATCTTGTTTCCGTGATGCTAAGCGGTATTTTTTAAAATTATCAGTTTAAGTGTATTCTACTAAAATTTAAAATCGTATTATTCACCATCTATAATTTTATTGAATACCTTCACCAATACTTTGGTTTTTGTGCTTGCATAATGTGGTAATTCACTAGCTTTTGATTTGTATTATAAGTTAGGCGGTGTAATATTTGAGAAATGCAATATTTGAGGGGTGTAATATTTGAGGGTTATTACTGATTGCGCGCCATAGTCAAGACTGGATCACTAAACTAAGATGACTGATTACTATTATGTGCGCAGAATGGTCACGTCACACTGTTAGCACTCATCAATGTTGCCACCACATGTGCAAAATTTGAGCTAAACGTCAAATGTGCTGCGATATATTCTCAATAAATTATTTTACCCTGAAGAGCAACACCGTGTGTTGGCCGTCAGCTGTCTAATGCACATGACCGTCGTTCCTTGGAAGTTGTGCTGAATACTCATTTTTTAGGCTTCAGTATTCGAGAATGCGCATATGAAACTAAAATAAGATTATAACTGATAAGCACAGAAAAGGTACCTACCATCGATACTGCTGAATTTCTATCTCTTATCATCCAATCAAGATAAACATCCTTAACCTGCTTTTATGTTTGAATACAAATCTATGTATGATTGTACAGCTTTAAAGATGTAGCGAAATGTCCATAAAAGAATAAATTATCTGTTATAAAAAATGGATTATAAATGTCTCAAACTTGGAGTAAAGACGTACAAGTCGCATTGTCTTAGCTGAGTCAGAGGCGGTCAGAGCAGCAGGGCGTCAGCGTGTGTGTGGGGGCATCGTGCCCACGTAAGGGTCCTCTGGGGCTCGTGTTTTGCTTCTTATTAAGCCTCACTCGCTTCAATTCTTTATACGAGAAGATGCATTTTTTATTGTTTATTGCGGCTGTTCTAGAGACTCGAGTTTCAGCTATTTCTCGTGCTATTTTAAAAAATATTTTTTCTATTTTTAGTTTGACCCCCCTGATACACTTTTCTTATTGAACTCGAATTGAGTTTTGGATTACTTTCTAATGGTGACAGAGTGTGGTGCAAAGCCGCTCCCTTCATAATTTGTAGGTTGTGTACTGGTGCAGTTATTGTGCTAATGACATGGTGTAGTGTTACTGATATTCGTGTATGTCATTTGTTTTATGAAAGTATGCTTTAAGACATTATAAAGTGTTCGCATCAATTAAGGTACGCTTGCTCAAGAACAGTAGTGTTGAAAGGAGTCGTTTTTGTTATTGCCATATTTTAGTTATTATTTTCTAGCAATATCGAGACGCAGCCACACGACCACGAGCTGCAACACCTGCTCTAGGAAGCAGTGACAACTGAGGCCCCCCTCATGAATGCTGGCAGCTATGCATGCATTGTGAAGGTGAAATTCCCGCCTCCAGCGCAGTCAAGTGTAGCCGTATCTCCGATCTCTCCACCTTGCTGCACGACCAAGATGGGAGGCAGTCCTGCTAGAACTGAATGCCGAACTACTACTCTCTTGACGGCAGCAAGGGCGTACAGCTCTCTTTCAAAGAGGTCTTTAATTCGTGATGAGAGTCCAATCAGATGTATGAACGCCGAATTGGGATTTGTTTGCATTTGATCGAAGAAAAGGCTTTCCTGGTCGTGACACTCTTAGTTTAGAAATAAAATGAGCAAAGATAAGCGAGTTTCAGTAGTGGTTCAAAGCGCAAATATTTTTTATTAAACATGTGAATTTTTCAGCCTATGAAAAAGGTTCATTGATAACGAGAAGGCAACCGAGGCCTGATCTTATGGTTACCAGTTTACGAGGACCTTGCTAATATTACGTGTCCGTGTCTGTCAATTGCCTCCGACAGCAGCTGAGCAAGATACATGAATTGCTCAACACGAGATGGCCCTCTACTCGAGAGCTGTGATGTTGACTAAGGAGTGTATCTCTTTAGTGATGTGAACGAAGTTACTGTCGATGTCATAAAACGATATGTGATCAAAGACCTATGTACATGTTTACATCACAATTTACGTTGATCAAATCTAATTATTTACAAAATTCGATGCCAGTTGGTAAAAAATATGATTATAAATCTTCAAGGATCCAAAACACTTCTGATGAGATATTTTTATTCCGGGGAAAAACAAGCTTACAGGCAATTTTAACTTTACACGAAAATCAACTTTTTAACTCATTAAACAAGGCAATGTCGTGCCAGTCAGTAATAATCTCACTACATCACAAAGGGGCTTGAGATGTCCAGAAGTTTGGTTCATTTAAATATTTATACTGTTTTATACTCCGAATTTACTAAATTTTAGGGAAAATTGAAACTGCACAATTGAGCGAGTTCCTGCAAATGCGTCTATTATACAAACTAATATTTGTAATATAATGTTACTATGCATAGATTGAAATTTGTTGTGTAACTTTAAAATGGAATAGCTTTTTACACTCCTTGCATTGGTTAAATTATTTCTCCTTACCAACCAAGATCCTAGCGATAACAATGCTCTTAAGGAAGAATTTGATACTTCTCATTCGGCATTTGCATGATATTAACATAGAAGCTAGCTTCATCATTGAGCAACTGACATTACCAGCAATGGAGGAAATAATTTCAACGAACTATTTTTATGAACTTTTACATCTTCTGCATCACTTGTGCCTCTTCTGCACTCACCTTTACCTTTGTTTCATTCATCTGGGTCTCTTGTACTTGCCTGTACCTCTCCTTTACTTACCTTTACCTCTCTTGCACTCACTCCCACTTCGCAGGCATCCTCCACGTTGAGACACAAGATATTTCAGTTTTACTACTTCACTCGTTCCCGCTTCAATGAATACGTAGATGGAACTGTCTGTCAGCGTGTCTTAGAGACCTTGTGAGACTCGGGTGTTACATAAAATATTTGAGCAGCATTTTGAGGCTCTTGGTGGTGTCTTTACTCATCAGAACAGTTTGGAGGAAGAATTCTGCAACTAAGAGACAATCCTATTAACTTGCGGCGGAATCGGTAACACGTGGTGCAGGAATCTTGGGTCTGTTGAGATTTTTATGTTGTCCTCATCTTTCCTTTTTCTATTTCCTATTATCTCTTGTTGAGAAGGATGGAATTCCGTGTAACTGATTTCTAATCTAGTGCCTGATCTGAATCGTTGTTTCTCAACATCTTTATTTATATTTCCTTTGTATACTTTGTCACTGTTGAAACGTTCTTTCAGTGAAGAAATGGTAACAAGTCTCTGATCGTTTCTATTGGGAGGCTTACTAGTGTTTATTACAGCTTCACTAACTTTATACTGTAAAATTGTTATTCGTAGCATTTAGTATGCAAAAGGAATGTCATAGAGGTACTGGTCGTGAGAGGAAGAGATAATAAATTCACTGCATCACTGGGCATTGGTGCTCTTTAATCTTGCAATAATTTCTTCTTGAATTATGGGGCACAGTTCGACTCATAACGCTGCTGTTGACCTGCAGCACAACACTGGAGCTGTTGCTGACCCTAACGCGTGTACATATTATAGCTCCATAAGACTGGAGAGTCCTGCTTTTTTTTCTGGGGGTGAGTAAGGGATAGATGTAAGTAAAAAAACTTTGTGTGAAAAAATTTTCTGCACGTGTCATGAGTACGAGTTGGAGTAGCTTACTAAGACAGGTGGCCGGCTAAACTTCTATTTGTGACGAGTACGTCACATTTAACTTTCCTACCGGGACATTCTTTATCATATTAGAAATAATATTGTTCCTCGTACTAACTGTAGTCTTTTAGTCTTCACGTGTTTTATTTGACATGGAACAAATGTGATTTATAGAAACCATATGCTTGGGAGACACATGTCCAGCTTTCAGTACTAGGTACACAGGTACTGTATGCCCAGTATGTAAAATTGCGAATACAAAGAAAAATCAACATCCTGGTGTTTTTTTTCTAGTAGAACTCATTGGAATTCGAGGATCTAGAGTTTACAATGCTTTATAGGTATTGCAGTGCCTTTAGTTAAAGTTCATGGATGTTAGCTAGGTGAACGTGTAGATAAATGTATTCAGTTATACTGTGCAAATTTATTATTTTTATATAAGGGTGTATAATATATGTATAATTAGGATTAGTATGCTATGTATACCTAGAATAGATATATCTGTATTGCACTGACAGCTGACATAACTGTGACAGGTGTAGGCTGTGTAAGGGTTATGCTGTCATGTGTGCATGAGAGACACACACGCGTGTGTGACCGTGACCTTGTGTTGGCAACCCGCACACCTGCTGCCGTCCTCACTTCATGACCCTCGTCATGCTGGGTCTTGTACACATTTGGACGCGTTATGAACTGGCTGAGGTATTAATGTGGCTGATGAAATTATGGCACCGCGTCCACAAGGTTGATTCTACTGAAAATAGTACGTTAGTAAGATTAATAACATTAGGACGATGCATTTGGGTAGTTAAAACATGGCAGCTGCGTATTACGTGGCTAGCATGACTAGGGTTTTGGAATAAGACGTTTTTTACAATTATAAGGCTGCTGCTCAAAATTCTGTCTAGCCGCTGCGTGTTGCTCTTCATTGCGAGATAGACAATGTCTTAGGCTGGACGCAAGCCTTGAATCTTAAATCCGCAGGAAATGAAGCAAAAGTTGTTGGCTGAGAATTCTCCACTTCTAAGTTATCTTCGCACGAGACAGTTACACTCATGAGTAAAAGAAAATTCCTACTTTTCTCGATGTGCAAAATTGAACAAAGCTAAAACTTGAGACTATCAGCAACATGGGAATATTTGATTTCGCTGATGTTCGGGACTAAACTTGTTTCACTTGTATTTTTGAAATGTAGATATTTAAATTTGACTGTGCATGCTCTAATAGTGAGCTCAGTCGTCACTTCTTTAATGAGTGACGACTCATGAGTAGCCAGTCAGTGCTGGCCCATACTAGTGAAGTTCACAGCTCCTTCCCCCTCACAGTCTTGGTAACCTGCATGCGACGAAACATGAAACCTGTTTCCCCGTCTTCTAACTACTAGATCTATGTAGCCTTTACGATCAACGCTTACTGTCATGTATTTTAGTGCTAGAAGTTGATGCACAGGGGAGGTAACGCCCACACTGACACCTCTCAAATGACTGATCTTCAATACGAATTTGTTCCAGTTCTTCTTGCCTGCTGGTCTCAAATTGTCATGTGACTTGTCCTCATTCTCAGACTTCGAAACTATGCATGCACGTCGCTGCAAACCAGCGCATATTATTATTATGCTTTCTATTTTAATAGCATTTAAAGTTCCATCCGCAATGAAGCGTTGTGATATAGCTTTAAATGATTCTGCTGCGTTTATGGGCCTTTGACAAACGTCCATTTTCCATTGCCGTCTTTCCTTTTGCTGTAGTTGTTCTTTCATGAACGAACTTATGATATAGGTTTGAACCCGTTCTATATATATTGTGCATGCGATAATTTTCATGTACGCATATATGGAATAGGATCATAGGATGAATTGAGCCCTCCAATGGGATGGGTGCAAAAAGGACAACAATGACAACTTATAAAATAAAATACAAAAATATAGTCGGTACTATTTATTGATGCAATTACGTAGAACGATATGTAGAGTTATGATAAAGTTGAATCTGAATTACTTTCAGTAGTAAAGCATCATGTTGAAAACTGCAATTAAAGAAATACACGCCGTGCGTACAATTTGTCACTTGTGATATTCTCTCACCGTGTGTAAATACTAAGAATTTCACACTGAAAACCCTACAAAAATTGCGCACGTGACACTAAACGTTTGACCTAATGAAATTTCTTGTTTGGTAATGATTACTGATAACATTTTCTGAGGAACATTGAAACATAACTGCAAGCTCCTCAGTGACTGTGCTCAGCCTAATAATTTTTTTCAAGTCTTTTAACTGATGCTGAAACTCCAGCCTCTTATTGATGTCGACATCTTCATTTATACTTGAAATTTAGCTATTCAGTTAAGGTGCTTTGCTGCTGAATTGACTCAAGGTAACTTGCTGCAGCTGGACTCATAGCTCCTATTATTGATAATTCATTTCTGAACGTTTACGGGATATGTTCTCTTCAACAATTTCCTTAGTGAGTTTTGTGAAAGCCGGGCTGTCCACATCCATGCTTAATTGATTATTGTAGACTTTCATCAAATTTAAGAAGTAAGACAACGCGTGATGCCCGAAGTATGATGCGTTACTTCAAAGATGCCAGAACTTTCAATGTTCGTATTATTTAATGACTTTCTTCTTTTAGTGTCGGTGTGCAGTAAACAATGTTATCCTATGATTCAATCGCTGATTTGAAAAGAGCAAAACATAGAATGCAGTTTTGATGCATAAGTAATGAGCCTCCCGTTGTGCTGGGTGTCATAAATTTTTCAGGTCGCCAAGGTATACTCTTGATCAAACATTTTACGTGAGAAACATTTGGCATGGACGGAGAACTGGATTCATCTGCGAAACCAGTTTATCGAGAACTACCGTTGTTACCGTTTGAGGAGTGGTTTAAAATCATGCATGTAAAGTACGACAGGCATTTTAGCGGATTTATCCGTACGCTGGAAGGCGAGTTTTAGGACATCTTAAGTAGTATTTAAAATCAAGGTATGAGCTTTTTTGTTGCAAGGAATACTTAGTACTTGTGATGGAAATAAACGAATCTGTATACCGAGGGCACTCAAGCATTCGTATTCATACATCTACAAATCCCAAGAGTCGTGTAGTGTCAGAAGGTCGGTAGAGAGTCCGCTATCCTACATTTCAGATGTGTAACGAATTTCAAGTCAGACACAGTCCTTTCTCTCATGCCAGAGCATGAGGGTCGCATGACCTCATTTGTATGCAAATAGTCGTATAATAACAGAACTCAGCGTACACCTCATAATTATGCTGCTCCATCTTGAGTATGGCGCTGTAGTTTCGTTTCTCCAAACTCACATGAAGCATATGGTCGATTTGGGTGGGCATTGCTCAATGTTGCCCTGTTGGCCAAGTGCAGGAAGTAATTCGATATATTAGTCTAAATGAAATTGCATTTTGATACCTGCGGTGAATTTATTTCAATGATAGATGCACTATAACGTAAGTCTAGAAACATTTGGTCATCATGTTGTATATACATCTATTTTCGTGGATGATTGAACATATTTGTAGTCTGATATTTCTCAAATTTAGTTCTCTGTTCTTTACCTCTAGAGTTGAATTTTAATCTGAAAGTATGTCAGTACGAAAAGTACGATATTATAGTTTAGCTCCTGATGTTTGAACTAACAGCCAATTAATTATTGGCTGCTACATGAAGTGTTTTATCCCTCTTTCTCATCGTTACACTTCAATTGTCATCGTCTTTATTCCTTTTATCTGTCATCATGGTGCGGAAACTGCTTAGGTACTTATATCAATGTAGAAATATACCGTTTCGAAATCACGCTTACGATAAATCAAGGGCAGTTGATGCCATTTAAAATTCAGTTGCGAGTAAGTTTCATTGAAACCAGGATGTTTGACTGCATTGATGTTGAAATCGTTATCTACTTCAGTCACCAGTTGAGACTTCACAATTTGCGCTGGGTGCCCCGACTTACGTCCGTTAATTCCAGTGATATAGAGACCTGCCCGGCGTCCGTTTGTCTTGTAATATCTTTTTTTGCACTTCCTCCGGAAATTACCCCGCCTGGTTTGATAGCTTTATTGTGAGCATTGTTTTTGTCATCCCGAGTCTAGCAGTAAAGTTCTGCATGGCATCACCCGCTTCCATATCAGGGCAGTCGTCGAGCACTCCTTCCCTCAGCTGAAATTTCAAACTCATTTCAGTGCTGCAAAAGGATGTTGCCTTGAAAACTTCTAATTTGCCTGCGCGATTATTGCGTGTAAATTTAAGGCCAACATTGTTCTCTTTTAAGAGAGAATAGTAGTCAGGGTATTGCGGAATTAACATTTTATTTAGTTTTTATTTTCTTCTCTTTGCCTGTGATATTTTATGGCTGATAAAATTATTTTATTTCACTGAAAAATTGTACTACTAATACTAAAGTTTGAGATGTACTGTACATACAGTGGAGAAACAAACACATTGTAGGTACTGTTTCAAAGTTTGGTTTTAATAATCTTTCAAACCATGATGTTCCTTTCAATTTGATGCCTGTCAACGTTCGTCAATTGTATCTTATGAAAGAAACAAAGTTATTGATTTTCGATTAAAATGCCCTATTGAAAACAGCGATGGATATTCCTAAAAATGTAGGTTTTGGTGGTTAATACTTACTTTAGTAACCATAGTTGTTTATCACTGGCCGTCTCTCCCAATAGTTTCTCAATTAAGCGCTACACGATTCCTTCCGTTTCGGGCTTACTCTTTAGCATAAATCACCAAATTATTGATTTTTGGATTTCCTCATATGATTTAATTTTTATATTTTAGTGTAAGGAGCAAGTTTTTATAAGGTCTCCCAAGATTGACATGGTTTCTTGAAAACGTTTACGATTTTTGACAGATCAAATCCTGAGCAATTTTCGATCACTGTTTATATATCATTATATTTTCGGAATGTCCAACCCTTTCTCTTGTAGCATGCGGATATTCTGTTTCCTAAGATAAAATAAAGAGATCCTCACGCTATGATGCTACTTACCTCAAATTTATTATATGGATATCGTTTTAAGGACTGGACCCAAGCAAAGATGCGTTGTTTAAGATCTGGCTAACTTAGTTACGTTTGGGAAGGTATTTATCTCGTTCATTCAAGGGACATTATCCGAAAACTCCGCAAATTTCTCCAGATGTTCATGTTGTAGTTTTACATTGTACCTCGGTGTTTTTCAGCAGGAAAGGTGTCTTCCTAAAGCTGCGAAAAACATCGACGCCGGTGCAATTCAATATTGACAGTCCATCATCTAGTGACGTGCCAGTCGTGTGTAGGTTTTGTATACTCTGCACGAGTAGAATGAGAGTATACTGGGGCTATTTTAATCCTCTGAGTATTTGATCAGAGCCCATGTCGACAATCGTTTTGGAATACCTGAACGTTGAAAGTTAGTGAGTACATTTTTCCCTTGGAAAGAAAACTGACCCACTGGCGCTGAAAGGAGTTTTTAGCTGCTGAAAATAATTTGCTAGTCATAACGAAATTCTTTAATACAGTATATGCTCCAAGATCTCGTTTCTTAGCTTTGAAAACTCATCGGGTCCGTACTGTGAGAAAAATTTTACTTTAGAAACCGACTGTGTGATGGTAGTCCCAATTTTCTTGTGATTTGTTGCCTGCTGGAAATAGTACGGGAGTACTCGACGTAAAATTTTCTTTTCATTGTCCCCTATGATGGTATACGTCCTATAAGAAGAACGTGAATTAATAGTTAGTGTCCGTTCGAAAAAAATGTTGACTCCAGTTTTCAATATAAATCCTTTTTGAGTCATTGGTGCCTTCTCCATTCGTCGAGGACATTCTACGTTCCTTTTTTACACATAAACAATGCAAAGTTTACGAAATTTGAGTGGTAATGAGTTCATCAACACCAAATTTAAAACATTCGATTGTTTGCTCTCAACTGGATAATTATACCACACGCATTGATTCCCGTGCCGTGCCTTCATGACGCAGTTTATTGTGCCTGAGACTGTGTGACGTATTCTCATGTTTGTGGTGCAGTGTGATTAGGCGTCTAAGTATGAGCTCCGTGTATGGGTGTTTGACGGGTAATGAGAAAAATCTGTAATTTTCGAAAGAGGGGAATGGTTTAGCTGTATTATTCAATCTGCTTGTACCGCCGCCTATCATGCGTGTGGGATGAGTGGTATCAATATTTGAGTTAACTGCGTATTCAGTATAACATATAATCATTATTGTATTGTTTATTTCCTACCTTAAAACTGATTAGCAAATTAGTTCCCAAGTTTCATCGTATGTTTGAAAAATATTTCATTGGATCACTTACATGTCAGGAGTTCTGGGATTTGTGTTTTTATTATATATCTGTTCAGCTACATGGATATTTCACAATAATGTATGTGAGTGATGCTAGAAATAATTCTTTTCAGTCGACCTATGCCTATGTATTATGTGCATATATAGATGATCCGCTGTGCGAATTTTATTGGATATCATTTGTGTTGAAATGAAGTTTTCATTTGCTAACCATGTTACAAGCGTTGGAGTAACTACGAACAATGTATAATTGAAAGAAAGAAATCTGTCTACTAATGAATGAAAATAAATTTCTCAAGTCTATTTCGCTTATAATCTATGAAATTGCGTAATTGCAAAATTTCAATCACTAAAATGTTTGAAAATTTATTATTTTATTTCCTTTCTCCTAGACATTCCTTCTTCTGTTCTGATTTATGTTGCAATTTTTACTTCAGATTGATTTTAACTACCTCACTGATGTATTTGTGTTGTTTGAGGTGCTGATGTATGTTCACAATGTATCGTAATTTCACGTGCAGTCGAAGCCTCAGCGGCACGAGCAGCTCGTGGCTCGCGACGCAGCAGCGCAAACTCGTGGAGCGCAGAGAAGCGACCAGACGAGCGGACAGGGGCAAGCATGAGGCCAGGGTCATGAGCGAGCTGCGCTCCAGGATTGGTCAGGTCAGTAGTCGCCCTGTGTTGGATTAGTGACGGCATCATGATGGCCAGCTCGAGACCATGGTCATGAGTTAGCTGTGGTCCAGGATTGGTCAGGTCAGTAGTCGCCCTGTGTTGGATTAGTGACGGCATCATGATGGCCAGCTCGAGACCGTGGTCATGAGTTAGCTGCGCTCCAGGATTCTCCAGGTTTTTATGAGCCGTGTTGAGTTGAGGATGGTTTATAATGGGTGTGTCTCAAGTTTGTTTGTCTGAGGGTTTGTGAGTCAAGAACGGGCTACTTACAGGATAACGATTTACTGTCGAGCTTGTGATTATAGTTGGGGTTTCACAATCGTTATGCAGCTTGTGATGGTCATATGCCGCCTATGGCAAATATGTTTAGAGAATTTATTTCTCTTACACTCATGTATAAGTATTTATTGCTAACATTAATATCAGTGGTTAGCTAGGTACGAGGAGACTGTAGGGGTAAGAAAAAAATTTATGTAGGATTTTTCTAGTCGTGGACGGAATAGAATACTGAGAACTTAAGAACGTGTTCAACTTACAGTAAGGTTGCAGTTCGTACTTTAGTACTGCTGAAGAAAATTAGTCTTTCACGAACTCCTAGCATCCGTACGAGTTTTCCATTTTACGCGCTGTGTGTGCCTGGACGAGCTCAAACAGCGCTGAACTTTTCTTCTAACATAATGGGCTTTTATTGCGGTTTTTCGAAAAAAATATTCTAATAGCATGGTAATTACGATTCATGTTTAATTTTTTTATGAAATGCCTGAATTTCTGAAAGAATTGCCAGTTGCATGACTAATACTGAACAATTCTCCCGCGTGTTTTTGCGAGGATTATAGCATTGTTCACATGTGTACATAATTGATGCGTCTTCTCTTCGGACTGTCTTCATGAGGTACACTATTGGTTTGTTCTTTATAGCGGGTTTATCTATTCATTTTATAGCTGAATTTATCCCATTTTGAGTGTCATAAATACGATTGAGTTTATTATATCTTACATAGCTTGGCTTCTACCACTGCAGTATATAGCTGTCAAAGATAAGGTTACGTCGCACATCCATACTACTGATCTATATGGCTGACTTTAAATCATAGTATCTATAGTTCATATTGTGCCATAAAACTGCGGTGCGCATGGTTGAGTTAAAGCCAAGTTTGTGTTGGCATTCCATGGAACATCTCTCCGACTTTGAGCTTCTCATGTTCGACTCGTTCTCCCTGACCTGGAGTTAATGAAAGAAGTTGATAGTGTTAATTCAGACCTTAATTTTAAGGTCCTTAATTTAATTAACACTTCAAAGTATTTCATCAACAATTTTAAAAATCTAATTTAGGCGCTGGTTTTTCAGGCAGGAGTTAAGTATTATTTAACTCTTAAACAATCTTTTAAAACATCCAAACGCTCAAATTCTATTTCACCGCCCTAAAAACGGCTCTTACTCAGTATTTTCAAATCGAATTCCACTCATGTGATTCATATCATTGCATGAACGGTATATTAGGGTAGTTTTTTACCGTCATCTTTGCTTCGCTCCGCTCCACTAAGTGCAGAAAATCGCTGAGTCAAAATATGAACAGAGTCATGGTTCATTGCTTTGTATTGGCACTGCAGTGCAAACTGTCGAGGTTATGGATGCACTTGAATATCAAGCGTCACAGAGTAGGGGCTCCCAATTAATTTACGTGTACACTCTACTCATATGCATATGTGAAAATTTGTTTTTGTGAAAACGTATATAGTGAGAACATTTGGCAATAGTCATTCTCCAGCAACTCCTGGGGGTAACAACCGTTTTTAAATCTTTGATATTTTTGTGAACGCTTGGAAAAAGAATCATTAGTAAACAATTGAAGTAACTGATCTTTTGCTCTCCTTCTACTATTGGGCATGCATAGTTTCTTTATTTCTTCTGGTGTCGTTTTTCAACATCTATGAGAGTGCATGATGTAGGAAAGTGTTCTCTTCAACCTTGTGTTTTATAGTACTAGCTCAAATAACTATATATTCACGACAGCTTACGGATGTCCGTCCCGCACGGAGTATTTTATTTCCATATGTATGCCCGTGGTTCCGTCTTCCTCAATTGTCTCACTGTGAAAGCTGTCCATATTTGTAATGCAGCTCTACTGATGAGAAGAATTGGTACAGCTTTTCATCGATGCACGTGTTATGCGCTATGTTCGATGTGTAAAAGTTACTGCTGAATGCTCTTCTTGTTCATCGGAAGTTTGATGCTAGATTTTGCTTACAAATTTAAATTTAATGGATTTCGGGTATTCTAACTAATTCTTCTCACGCTTAACATGAGTATCCTCTACACTTGGCTGCGGATTAGTTCAACGATTAAACATGTGCATTGCCAGACGACTCAAATGTTGTTATAAAGGAAAGTCCCTCATAATAAAATGCTGTATAACAATAACGGCTATTTGCTACGGCTCCAAGTCTCGACGCTTTGAAAATGGCAATAATAGTTTTAGGGCAAGTTTACTCCTAAAGGAATATTATTCAGTGGGCGATTTGAGTGTCGTGGATACGCTCGTGACCCTCCAGTTGCTCTGTCACGTGCTCGACCGCACACCGTCTGTGTTGCACTCAGCTGCTTGAGGGCAGCACGCTTCAGTACTCGACTACAGTAACGCGCTTGCACTGCTTCCAACATTAACCCTTATTTAAGGTTTCATGGGACGCCGGCAATTAGCGGTAACGATACATAAAACTCATTACAAGTGTCCGTGAGTGACGGTGTGGCAAAATGAGGTGGTGACGCAATGCGTTGCACGCTATGATGAAGCCCGGGGTGCTGCGGTGCTCAATAGCCTTCTTCTGCTCTTCTTCGTGACAACCTTCTTCGCTCAACTGTTCTCTCACTAACCCACTCGAGGTAAGATGTCTTAGTTTCGTGGCTGAATGTCATGCATACACGCTTCAAATAGCTGCTTAAAACTAACTCTTGAGAACTGTTTTCACTTATACGAAAATTTGGTTCTTCATTATTGCATTTTTTAAGATTCGTTCTATGTTCTGTTTTCCGTTACTCTATTTCTCTAAGGAAATATTGATTAAAAAGAATTCATAGGCTTTCAATGTATGGATATAAACTTTTTAGTATTCATATTTTATAATATTTTCAGGTATTTAGGTATGAGCGAATACTAGATATGTGTTAATGTGTTGATTCTCTTGGGTTATTTATTTATAACTTCATATCAATGACTCAAATTGTGTTGTTGAGATAATTCTTTCTCGTCGTTATCTGATAGACACAACCCAGTTACGTCAGTTACGCTATATTTGTGGATGAAGAAATCTGCTGCTTGGAAGTACTGTATTTCGAATGGATTTACTAGTCCTATTTAAATTTTCAACCGTACGAAACTGTTCCAGCTCATTAAGTGTTGAAATTTAAGTTTGTGAATTTGAAACGTGTTAGGAATCGTTGAACGATTTACGTATCGATATACTTACTTGGATAATGTTGTTTAGGTAGAGAATTCTCAGTTGTACTGTTGTGTTCATTATATTTGTTACTCATCTTTGTATTTTTTGTAGACTTGCTAGTGCTTTATGATGCTATTTTCTAAAAATGAAATTATTTCAAGCAGGAATGTGAGTTCTCATTTTCAAGTTTTAATCTGTTTGACAGAACCTATAACAACTAATTGTAGATTTGTTAGGAAAAAGTGAAGACATTAATCTGATAGTTCAATATACAAAAGCTCCAAAGAGGTTCTGAATAAGGGTTTCAGCTTTAGCTAATTGCAAAGAGGTTATCTTTCATCAAGACGATGCACGCCCACATACAGCAAAAGTAATTTATCTCCAATTCAGTTTTTTCTGGGAAAGATTGCCCGATCCGCCTTGTTCCCCGATGTTTGTCGATTTACAGTATAGATAATTATCCCAAGGGAAAAATCTTGTATTCCAGAGACCAAGTTAAAAATAAGTTAACGCCATTCTTGAACTAAAAAAATACGAATTTCAGAAAGAGGCGTTAGAAAACTGGCGGTTAAGTGGACATAAGCTATGGACGAAGGTGGAAATAATGTGGAACATGAAAATTTAATGACGATATTGAATTCATTTTAATTCTTCATTGAGAAAACAAGCAGAATGTATGTCAGAAGAAAATTATGGCAAAGATATTTTAGAAGTAAATTCGCGCCCGTCTGTTATCCTCGGAGCAATCACAACTGGGCTGTACGGGCCTCAGGCGCCAGCCCTTAATTAAGTACGCCGAAGGATCGTAGTTTCTGTACTAGTTGGTGCCTTTCATACATGAATTAATTCTTGTATTAGACTTGCGATTGCAATCTCCAGAGGATAAAAACTCAAGAGGTGTCCACGTATATGGATTCATCTACGATCGTCTCATTAAATAATCACTAATGATCAGTTTAGTTTATGGGTTTACCATAATCTTACTCGGTTAAAATGGCAAGTTTCATCGTAGTCATTGTATTAACAATACGAAGACGAGGTGTAGCTTCATTACTGGGTTTTTCAATTCAGAGTCATGTAATTAAAAGTAATATTTAATATTATGGTTCTTGTTTCACTTTTTTCTTCAATGTTTTCAAAGGCTAAATAACAATACTGCTTTAAAATAAAAATGAGTCATAAGTAATCATTAATTTTCGTTCGCATTTATTCTGCAGTTAAATATACCTGCAGCATAAGCAGATGAGCGATTTTTCCTTATGAATTCTCGCTGTGAAAGTTAGTGAAGTGTATTCAATACCTGGTTTACTTATCGTCGTTACTTAGTATATTAAAATGGTTTAGGATCTTTGAAAATTTGTGCACGCGTATTTGCTTTGAATTTGTGGGAATATTTATGGTTACCGTAAATGAAGTATCATATAACGTCATGCTGAGTAGTGACCCATTGTCTTGGCTGGCAAAGAGCAAGAAGAGCATGGAACGGGCTGAGCGACCTGCACATCATGTGGTGTTGCTCGCATTCACATTAAGATCACTTAACTAGAACAAATTTATTCATCTTTATCAACACCTCTGTTTTCTTATGATTCATAATCTTGTTCGATAAAGTTCAAGTACCGTAACAGAAATTTGATTATCTTTATGCTGAAAATCTAATTAATGTTCTACCTACACTAAGAAAAAGGTACCTTATAATGATACGCGAATATAACGATTCAATCTTGTTGTGATTGTGGCTTTTACAATATTTGCTATACCTGAATTTCAAAGCACTCATATCCGCTGTAATTAAACTATGCGGTCTAACTGTAATCACATTGCAGCACTACAACCGTACCAACACCGCCCCTACATATTCTGGCACCAGCCGTTACGGCCGCTACGGCGATTTTGAGGATGGCTACGTCTCCGACACGACTTTGTTTTCCGACACGTCTCGGGAATCTTCACCAACGAAACATTATCCGTACTCGCCTTTGAGCATCTCTACAGGGTGCGTATTGTATTCTTACGGGACTCATTTATCAACTTGACTTGCGCTCGAGTCGAGTAATAAATGTACCTAACTTATACCAATTAGAGTCCTGGGCTGAGAAGTTCGGTTAGTTATCAGTTATTGAACAGTAAGATATTCAAAATTTACAGATGTGTTCAATTATTAGGACATTTGCTGTACAACCAAACTCGAATTGGAAAATATTGATAATCGTGTAGTAACGAAGACTAAATCGCAATGGGATGCGGTTAACCAAACTAGAATGTAATTGGCCAAGTTCGTGTTTTAGGAAAATACGTACGAACTTTCTTGCCAACAGAGACCCGTACAACTTCAACAGAGATCACTACAGCAGCATCAACAGGAGGATACCCAACGCTCGAGAAAATTCAGCTCCCTCGTCTCCTAATGTTGCCTCGAAGACGGCAACCCTCAACTTCGCTCGCGACCGTCTGCAGAGGTGATGCCGAATCTACGTTTTTGGTTTCTGGCATCATTTTGTCCCTAATGGTGACTGTACTTGAAACTGCCTACTGAGGTGGTGCCTACTACAGCCGCGTTTTTGGCTTTTTCTTCCCAGTTTTGTTAGGGCTCTTCAGTATCATTGGTCTCATTGGCAACTTGATCTTGAACCGTCTGTCAGTGACGTCAACTGCAGCTTGTACTTTTAACCTGAGCAGTTCTTGACCTATTTAGCTTTATATGTTAATTTTGTTTCAAGATGATTGGCAGTGAACTCGTCATAGCTAATTCAGATAGGGAATTTACAGCACTTACGAGCTAAACTTTGAAGAGTATACGACTGGAGGACATGAAAAGCAAATATGAACGAGCTTGTTGTGTGTTAGATGAAATTTTTGCTTCCAGCTAACTATTACTGTAGTTGAAACTTTAATAAGAAGAATCACCAGTGAAATGACGGCAACACCGCCTTTAAATTTCGGTCATTTAGTACCTCACCTCAAATGAAATTTTGTCGCTTTTTCTTGTAAGGAATTACATTCTTGACTATATATGTATGTAATAAATATTTATAGTATTCCCTTTCATGCTTTCTAATTTGGTTGAGTTCACAGACTGAACCAGCACTACGCAAACACGACCAAAACGCTGTCACTGTCCCGCAAGTATTCGGACGCGTCGCACGACCGAGAGCGACCCTTCGTCACCGTCAAACGAGCCATTGCTACCGACCGGGGACGGGTGAGACGACCTTTGCACGGCCGTCGCAAGACATACTAACGCTACTGCAAAAAATACACATGGACTCTGCTTGTGTTCTATAACAGGGGTCTGGAATCACGTACATTGCATGTGTCGACGTAATCATGGTGTTGAAGGAAAAATCGGTATTCACACTAACCTCTCCAGTCTTCAGAAAAAACTGCATGAAATTTCTGTAACGATGTTAGAAGAATATTATTGTCTATTGAAAAACATGAAAATACATATGCAAATGTCATTCTATGTACACATATGTATATATATTGCAAGGACTAAACGTATAAAATAACATATGCGATGTGAGGGTGAACTGCAATTTATACCCTAAGCACTAAGTAATCAGCAATTTCCTGTGTGGACAGACTGGAGCTCATTCTGCAGACATGGAGTGTAAACCACACCAGTTTCGTGTGCAGTTTCAGAGTAACCAGACACGTGCTGCCAAACTCTACTAGCGCTGGACTTCACATAGCGTATCTTTAAGAATATAAGCTGCTCTTGACCTCGTACTCCCTGTACATTTTCCCCGCCATGATAGCTGGTCAATTCTCCGGCATGTTCTTAAGTTATGTTATTCTCTTCACTGGAAATCACTGGAATCCTTCTGTGTATTATTACGATAATATACTTGATGAAAATAATAAATGCGCTCTTCCTAAATACTGAAGTTCTCTGAAGAACAACAGGCCTCTACTTATTTCTCCCGTTTTCTTCCTTATTTTATGAAATAAAAGTATTCATGGGTGCTGCTTTTTACCTGTATGCCTCAAAAATAAACGTGCATCCCTTGACATGTGCAGCGTGTAACATATACGAAAATAAAGATATATGTAACTTGTATCTTCTAGATGTTTACGTGCAAATATCCGACAGCAGCTGACAGAAATTGCATGCTTGCAGGCAATTAATTAGGATAGGTTCCGTTCGTGTTAAGGTTGCAAACCAATACTGAAAATATACCCACTACGTAAGAAAAGATATTACAAGCTGTCGGGTCCCTGCACTCGTTCACATTTACAATTTTCCTCACTGCAATTTTTATGGAGTCGAAAGTAATTCAACATTTATTTTTGAGTTTTCCTGACTATTTTGCAGAAATAATTAAGAAGTTCTTGCTAATGAAATTAGCACTTTTATTTCCATTGATAAAATGATTCAGTACACGCCTTCATTTACTGAATTCGGTAACTTTTGAAATTTTCATCATGTCTCTAACCCCTGTAGCTTTATCTGTGTTACCAGTTATAAGAAAACATCAACATTATTTATGATGCTAATGAAGGATACATGAAAAGGACAGTATTCCTGTTGCTCGTAAGGATACGTCAGTGGCATTTCACTTGTTTGAAAAAGTACATCAATGGTAGTTTCAATGTTTATGAAGTAACAGCAATGGTAGTTCTGATGTTTATGAGGGCTTATCGATATCATGTCTTGTTTCGTAAAGATATATTAGTGATATTTTGTTGTTGAAAATGGTATATGTATAGAACCTCTGCTATTTACAAGGCCATATCAACTGGTTTCTGGTATTGCTTAAACGAGTACTTCAATGGTACTCATTTATTTCATTTCTCTATTATAAGAATTTGGTTATTGTTTTTTAGTTCTGTGGTGCGACATTTCTATATCGGTTTAGTATAAGAGGATTCTAATATTCAATTTTCAATCAGTGCTTTGATAAGTTTATTTAATATGTAAGTTTATACTCATTATTTTGCATTCCAAATGGTTTTAAATTTTTGTTTTCCTGGGAAAATCTTCGGAATTGTATGTTCAATTTCTTACTAGGCGTTTCTGATACACAAGTGTACAATATTTACTCAACAATATCTGTATTGGAACATTCTAATTCCCTCAATAAGAAATACATGGCTTGTATTTTCTGCTGCATTATGATCTTATGGCACAAAGTGAAAACTCGTTCATCGGGACCATGAACATTGGCCCTCTAAAAAATATATTGTGAAGGAAGTGTGGGAAAACTAGGCCTCGCTTTAATTTTTCACAAAAAAAACATTACCACTTAAAACAACAGATGACTAGTAAACTGGAATGATTGTAATTTATTATTTCACGTAATGTTATCTACCTACTGGAATATTAAAAGCAGTTTGGAAATTTCCATACACAAGGGTGGCGTGCTGCGTGGTGAACTTAATACGACAAAACAATATGTTTGAATACAAAATTATTTTCTGGGTATTTTATGCGTGTATTTAAGACAGTACATAATATAATCAACTGAGCCAGATAACCTGCTTTCTCACTGCTTCTAAAGATACTGGCGTTTACACATGCAGGATGCACGAGTTGCACAACCCGTTATGGCCTTGCTTGAAAAATGTAACTTCATTTAACTTAACTCAAAGAGTTCCCCGCTGATGAAATGTATTTCTGCACAGGATTCTGCCCTTGCTCAGCTACAGTCCGCACCGCTGGGCCACGTCAACTACCATCACTCAGCCACCAACCAAAACGACGGGCTACTCACCACTCTGCACCAACAGGTCAGTCTTCAGCGTCACATTTTAAGACAAGACTTTTGCTGCTGGTTTGTGTGCTTCACCTTCCATTTTGATCGACCATTTAACTCAAACTTCAAACTTCGTAATTTTCAGTCAAGTAAACGAAAAACTATTGTGCCCCAGGAATACGAAAGTACCGGACCCTATATTTTGAGTAATACCATGAACTCTTAAATACTAGCTTTCTATTAACCTTTTATGTACATACTACACATTTAATACACTACAAAACTTCTCACAATGTTAGAATTAGGCTAAATGCTCTCATACTTTACGAACATTGGTGGGCTGTATTGTACGTAATCGGTGTGGTGTGGTTAAACAGTATCATGGTTGCGTAAACTGCCCTACATTATACTAAAGTAACGAAATCGTATTAGTTAAACTTAAAAATGGACTCATTGGAAAAGCTGTTGTCTTCGGTAACAAGAACTGCTTTAAATCTGTACTTATATGCATGTATTTACACTCGTACAAGTAGTGCCTGCACCTCATGTAATGTAGAGACGATACTCCGAACATATATACGTATAAGCGTTCAGTCCAGAAGCTATCGGTCTAGTTGTGTAAGAAGGGACCAGAACTGGAACAGCAACTCGTGGACACCCTTTCTAGTTTGCCATAGTGCCACGGCTCTCCTGTACTGGCCTCCCTCGTGTTTTTGAAGCATTCATAGCCCTCATTCAAAATGCCCTCAGTGACGCATTAACACTGTCTGCGAACTGTATGAAATCGCTTCCCTTGAATGGGTACTTTAATTTTTATTTGTATGTAAATGACATCCACAGTGAGTCTTGAAGTAATGTTGCGTACAGAAAAATATATCTCCGAATTTGTCAGTGAAAAATAGTGTAAGTATTTTCTGTTGCTGTTTACTAGCAAACACCTCGTGTGCATTGCCCTACTGGGTAGTGATGACCTGCAGATACCATGCGACTAACTTCCTGGGTAACTTTATTCATTGCTGGGCTGTGAAAGAGGCTTAATGAACTCGAATTGTACGAATACTTGTTGAACAAACCACATACCTAATTTAGAATAGTGTGTATTCCGGTAAAGCTGCAGTGCAGGCTTGAGAATTATAAAATACTTCCATAAAAATGAAAAAACATTAATGCTAAAATTAGGTTTGCCGTAAATCTCTTGAAAAATAGGCCACACGGTGCTGCTTATTTTACTATGTGAGAAAGGCGGAAATTACTTGAGAATTTCTTTGAGATCGTCCTCGTCGTAATGACATGGATACGTAAAATACAAGAAAATACCATAAGTAATCCTTAAATAAGAGGAACAATTTTCTTCCAGAATGACAGGCTTCTCGGCCTACTTGCTCTCGAAGTCTGTCTATTAATTAAGAGAGTTAGCCTCAACATATTTGTCGACCAACCAGAATGAAACCAGCATCGAGGAAAAAATAATAATTGACGCAATAGAGCGTAAATCTTGTTACTCGCATTCAAAGCTTCGAACTAAATCAGATACTTATTTCCTTCCTTTATTTCTTCCTTCCTTCCTTTCTTCCTTCCTTTCTTCCTTCCTTCCTTCCTTTCTTCCTTCCTTCCTTCTGTTCTGTATTCCATTAGAAATTGTTCTTGCTAATTACGTATCTGCATGAAAGTATTTCCTCCTTGTATTCTCCAATTGTTGAAAGTTTTCAGGCATCTCGTCTTTGCTGCCATGCGAAATTTTCTCTCGCTGTCAGCTGTTCTAATGTTGGTCAGAGAGCATTCTACATTTTTATGCATCTTCTTCTTTTGCGAATGCTATTTGGGCTCAACGCCATAGATTATCGTAATTACATAAAAATCTATTACATCAACTATTAGTTCAGTAGTTGCTATCTTTATCCAGCTGTTTAAAGCGAAAAATGGTTCGATGCCCAATGTTGTTGTTTAGTTGTTTTAATAGTTCTATTATTATGTACTATTGAAAATGAATATTCTATTTCTTCTATGCCTGTGAAGTACAAGTAAAATGCCTACTAACATCTTAAATGAAACAAGGTACGTGATATGATAATGCAGGAGTATCCCACACGCAGCCTTTTTATCGCTATTTCCACATGTATTATTTTCATTTTAATCTAACGCATGAGGGTATATCATCATGCTTGTGAGCTGTGAGCATTCTACACCTGGTGAGCAGCGTACTTTACTCTTCAAGGAAATTATTCACGTCTTTTAAAGTTTCCTCGTGTTTTATCTATCGACTGTTCCTTTAAGCTATTTCTGAACGAGCAACTTGTGCTGTCCCTTCTTGCTACTGCTATGCTTCACTCCTTTTTGTTTCTACGCTCTTTCACTAGGGTTTTTTCTTCTTACTTAAAAATTTCACTGTCTTTTTGTTTACTGGCTTATTTTGTTCTTTGAATGTCTTCCTTTCCGTTTTATTTGTTTCATGTTAAAATATATTTTTTTGGCTTTCGTGTTCTGTTATGTGTTTCATGTTCCGTTCTTCCACTGTTTCTTCATAACTTATTTGCTTATTGTTTCCAAATTTCCATTAGTCATTTTGCTTTTAGCATTGAGGGATCATTTCCTATCTCCTCATTTAACCAGTTATTTGATCTCATTTGTGTTCACGTCACGGTGATAAACTTTTGCCAGCATATCTGTTGTCCATCGGCCTATAGGAAGTACCCCAGTTTAACTTATTTGTTTTCAGGTGGATAATTTGTGCGACTCCAGTTAAAAATGTAAATACAGTCAAACCTGTCATTTCTCTCTAGTGACGCGGTTGAGTACTGCCGCGATGACTTCATTACTCGTCCCATGTTCATGTTTTGGCAACGACGCACGGTTAGCTTGAACGAGCGTACGGTGTGCCTGAACAAATACGCCATGCCTGAACCAGTGTATGTTGTTAATGTACTAAGTATCACACTTTACTGTTCCTGTTTAAAAGAAGAAAAGCTGAGGGTTATATTTTACACACACTTCAGTGGGTATGTTCATGCACGTCAGTACAGGGCTACACCACCATGTCATCACAAGACTATTTTTCTTATACCTAGACATGCCTGTCACATGTATTAGGAGACATCTTGTCACACAGATTCGCTTCCTTTTATCTAAGCTTATTTTGTAATGCTGCAATTTGACAAACTTTCAGTACCGCTATTTTTACTAACTCTAATCTGAGCTGCTTAGTTGCCAGTGCCAATACACTAACGCAGACTTGTGTTGTGTAAGCAACTACAACTTGACCACGCTGTGAACTAACGCTTGTGGTTTTGTCTTTTCTTTTGCTGCTTGATTCATCAGACGAAGGTTTTGTCCACGTGTCCGCCTTCTTGCGGCTGCACATCTAAACTGACTTACACCCCGCTTTCGTGCGGAACTTCTAGCGCAAAATTGACGCATGCTCCCACCACCTCGTCAAACTACCGGACCAACGTTTCATCTTCTGGTGTAACTTCATTAACTGCCCGTATTGATAACGTCACTCGAGCTCGCAATGAAGACGTTACTCGTAGTCGAAACGAAGATTTAATTCGCACTCGTGTGGATGACGCAACTCGTTGCCGTAATGGAGAAATCAATCGCACTCATAGCGAAGATCCTAATCGTTCTGATGACATAAACAGGGCTCGCAACGCGTACAAGACGTACCTCGCGTCCATGGCG
Organism: Trinorchestia longiramus; assembly: GCA_006783055.1. Taxonomy (NCBI): domain Eukaryota; kingdom Metazoa; phylum Arthropoda; class Malacostraca; order Amphipoda; family Talitridae; genus Trinorchestia; species Trinorchestia longiramus. The sequence continues at coordinate 194,193 of VCRD01000594.1, read as the reverse complement.
TCGAACAAGTCTGTTCCAAACAATTATGACGACGCTCGATTATTTTCAACTGAGAAGAGCATTTTCCGAGACCGATCATTGGACATGACAACTAATTTGAAGAAAGTTCCATCATTTAGTTACGTTAACTCTTCTGAGGCGTCAAATGATGCATCCAGATACTACAACATGGTCATCCCAAATGTAATTTCGGATGCGTTGGCGAGTACCCATTCGGGTGGAGCATCAAACCCTAGGACTTACAACGAACGAATTATTCCTAACGACCTCTACTTCACATCCGACAACAAAGTCTACAATATTACCGGCTACACGAACTCGCTTGACAGGGGGTTTCAGAAAAAATTGTCTTCTCTGAACCACTTCCGCATCGACACGGCAAAAAATAACCACCTCAATAATAGTAAACAGCCTCACGGAATTCCGTACACATACTCGACTCTTCCACGAGATTCAAATTCTATTCGATCTAGGGAAGCAAGTATAACTTCATCTAGGGAATCAAACTCGATGCTACAGGGAGAGACGTGTTCAACTCTTCCGAGAAGCCTCTCCCAGAGTCACCACAGCTTGGCTGTTAACCGACTCAGTCAGTCAAAGCAGACTCTAAGCAGCGCAAACACTAGCTCAAGTTCTGGGGTCCCTGAGAGTTCTGAGAACAAAGACTCCGAGAACAGCACCAGCGCTAGTGCCAGCTGCACCAGTGCTAACGACTTCGCCCTGGTGTCGGCTCCTGAAGGCTTCACCAACTGCCCTACGTCGACATCTGCTGTCAGTCCTAAGGTCAGAGGACAGACATCACTTGCAAATGCTCATCAGTGTCGTACTCAGATTGTGCTCCCATTTACATTATGAAGTTGTAGACCCTCAGTGTTGTGACGCGCTTGCTAGCTCTCAACAATGTTGTAACTACATGTTTTAAAACTTCTATGTCAGACTGTGCTTGCTTCTCATCAACTACGTTGTTAATCTTACCTTCGTAAGTTATCTATCTGTCGTAATGAGCTTGCCACACCTCAGCGTATTTTAATGTTAACCATCTGTGCTGCAAAGTGCTTGCTGCTCTTCAGCTGCGTGTTCAACACGAATGTTGCAGGTCCTCTTTAGGGCCTTACAGCACTGACAACGCCATCTTTTCCAAGTGTCGGGAAATTCTTCTGCATCATAAAGCTTATGTTAGTCTGTGTAATGTTACAATAGCGTTTTATGTGATCCCTTTCCGCCATCAGCTTGCTACAACTCAACTTAGTACGAATTTTATTGCAAATCTCTTCAGTGTTGTAGCACGCGGGTACTCCACTGCCTCATGGCTGTACATAGGAGCACTCCTCGTTGCAATGGAATATCTGCCTGCCTTCCTTTATGTCGCTGACTTGTTTTCCCTTCACTTTGTTAGTAAACTCTCCTACCACACTAAGTACTGAAGAATTTGAAGCGGATGCCCTGCTCGTTTTATTTTGGCATTTTATTATTTTTAAGCTTCCTTTCCCATGCACGCATCTTCTGTCAGTTGTATAGAACCTTCCATGAATATTTTGAACTTTTTCTTGTCTGTTGTTGATGTGTTGAAACCTTCCTCTCACGATGATAAAATTAAAAAGTGATCACTAGGTATTTAGAACAGCTGGACTGCGGTTAAAATTCGAGATTGGTTTCATACGTGCAAAACTGCATTAATATACCCGCTAATTTATATTGAAATTGATAATTCAGAACATTACGAGGATCGAATCCAAAAAAGTGTAAGCACAATCACAACACTGTTATAGTTATGGCTTTCCAATTGTAGTGATGTGAATAACAAAATTTAATTTCGTACGGTCGTAGAAGAGTTTTCAAAATTTAGGTGCGCAATTACCGTGAAATCGTTCAATGTCGACCATGCCCTCAAGTACATTTTTAGGTAGCACTGTCATAACTTGACATTCAGAGTAAATGACTCTTAGGTGTGTATTTTGATTCATACTAATAAGTGTATTTTTGTCGAATTTTCTTTCTAATATATTAAGCTTATTATGTGTTGTAATGATATTAACCAATAATATTTAAGAAAGGTCTTCATAAATATTTAAGTAAGAGAACTACAGTGCTATCATTAAATATTATAAATGTACCGTATGACTTATAATTCGTAGCTCTCCAAAACTCGGGTAGATGTTTGCTTTATATTTGCTATAGATAAAGCTGAAGCAGCTCTGCAAATTGGGTCTTGTTGGTGTGGAACTTAACTGTTGGGACTGGAACTTTTCTTTTTGTTGAAAGTTAGTCAAAATTCAGTCCTCGTGCGAAACCGATTTCATTTTGGAAATTGCCGAAAAAATTAAGTCCTTAATTTTAAGAAAATTCAGAATCAAACTTTGCCGTTTTAACCTTCACTTTTGTTTATCCTATAGCAATTGTCGGTTTGTATCCTAACCTTCGCGCAAAGTCTTTCCGTGAAAATTATAACATTTTCTTGGGCGCTTTCAACACAACTTAGACAACAAACCGACTAACTCTACGAACTACAGGAAGTCTCTTGTACACAAAAAATTTGCCCGTTTCTAGACACAATAAAGTCGTTTCCCTGGTATAGGAGAGCAGGATTTTACTCGTAGATATTGGCTTCGGTAGATAAATAGGCAGATGAGTAGATAAATAGGCAGATGTGTTGGTTGGCAGGCAGATGAGTAGGTGAGTAGGGGCTGAGTTAATTCTAAGCACATCCCCAGGCGGTAGGAGTCACTGGTGGTGTTCTTATCATATTAAAAGATGATCCCTGAGACGTGCATCGAATTTCCATATCATCGTGTTCATTGTGAGGCCAAATGGTATCGTCAACTGTGTTTGACCAGATTGTTCAGGGACCCGATTACGGTAGATTACTTTATTACTTCCAATTAAAGACATTCTAAGGAGAGACTTAGAAGAGGATTGTCCTTCAGTGCATCTTGTGGGCTTAAGTTCTATGAGTGTATGTGGGATGTTTTACCTCTCTGATTTCCTATCGTGTCTGCCTCGTCAGCATCGGTCACTACTGACCTAACTACTGACAATGGGATAAGCTAAGCTTGTTTGCCAAATTCTGCCGTAGATTCAGTTCACTTCGAATCCTTATCGATTAATTTTCTCAGCTCTCACGTGTGAGGAAAGCACGCGGTAGAAATGCTCATGTAAGAACGTCTTTGTTTTGGTTCCATGCTTCTTTTCACCATACTATTCGTCTCGTTGAGATGCTTATGATGCCTTGTTTACCGCTGGGACTGGGCAAACTAAAACAATGAAACTAATCACTTTTAAGGTTTCACTTAAAATAGAGGGAACTTAATTGCCTTCATTGAGGAGAAGATAGAGTCAGACCTGAAAGGTAATTGCAGTGAAGTTGGTATGTATAAAAAAGATGATTACACGGTGCGAGTCGACTAACGGCAAAGAAATCTAATGTTCGAGGGAATTTAGGATGGATGTAATCTCATCATGAAAGGCCGTTTTTGCATTCTTGTTTGAAGCATTACTAGAGGTTATAATTTTGTGTATAAGGTTAGGATATTTTCTAGTTCTATTTTACCGCCGATGTAGCAAATATCAGCTGGAAATTTTAGTACGAACTTTTTTAATTAGTTACTTTGTGTTATTTCATCGATGTAATTTATTTGTTTTCGTTCCCACTACCGTACTTTTTTCCTTCGTGAGGTGTATGTTCTCAATCAATTGAATCTACTTTCGTTGTGTTGATTAGTTTAATTTCGCTGTGCCTTTGAGTTCCAACCATCGTCGTTGCGTTTCCTGATTTTTTCAGCTGGTTCGGTAACCACTAGCATCGCCATGTCCTTGTTTCACTGGACAGCGTAGTCAAGTTTGATCACAAGCCCCTTTTTTAAGGAACGGGAGTATCGCTCAGGACGTTTTGCATGCGTGCGTGTCCCTCTGAAGTGTACGTTACATCATCTGTGAATACGAGCAATATTAAGAAGAATAGCCTACTTTTATGGATGTGACTTGAAGTCTGTGCAATCGAGTGTTGTGATGGGCTCGACGTGTCTCCTAACCTCACAATCCAAACAAGAAAATGACATCTATGCCTGACAATATCTGCCAACCTATTGAGAGCTGAGGTTGATGTCTAGCCTTGAATGTCAAACTCTTGCCGTGTACTTTTTTATTTTCTTAATTTGATTAGTACTTTTTCTTGTAAATTTGTTCAAAGTGAGGTTAGTTGATCATGTTCCAGATGCCATGTTGCTGTAATTGTTAGGAAAATGCATTTACTACTGCAGCTCTGAATATTTCTATGTTTTTAATAAAAAATTTATTTCTTCCTATGTTTAGAACATGCTCATTTATTATACTAGTGTGTTCCTATGATTAATTATTCTTTTTCACACCGTCATTTTTCCAGCATTTGCGGCACACACTTGTAAATGGCTGTTGGTGTTTTTGCTTATTGCACCATCTCATTGCTATGATCGTTGCTTGTGCATGTTTTTCAATTGTTGACCTCATATTGCACGCCTTTGCATGCTAATTGATACACTATTATCTAAAGAACACTGTTGCAGGAAATGTCATAAATCGTCAGATAATAATCATAGTTTACTCCATCTAAATGATACGTGGGTCGCATGTAATGTGAGTCCAAAAACTGTTCTGGTTTACAGCGAAATGTTGCACTAAACCGTGCCACGAATACCGTTATTGTTAGCTGAGTATTGCAGTGCTGGTGTGTACCGCCATTCACGCAAAACAATTTTCTCTGGTTACGCTGACGTCAAATTTTGTTTGTTGCAATGGCGAAATAGAATAGAATAAGGCAATAGAAAGAGCCGTTTGGCCCATTCTCGAGTTGATACCCAAGACCCATGCCATCATTGTGAATACTGGTGGGATACAAAAGTTGTGTTGTTCGGTGGTTGGGAATGTCGTAACCATGTGGTTGTTTTAATGATAAAGTGCATCTTGTGTACGGGAATTGTGTATGATTGTTGGAAATACCGTGGTCGTGTGTTGATTGTGGCAATGCTGAATCTGAGCTTGGTTAAAAAGGTATTCATGAGAAGAGAACGTATATTCTGAAGTACTGGTTTAAAAACCAAACATGCTGTAGTGTCCAGGTGCTGCAGTGGTGCCAATTTATAAAAAGGTAACTTTTTGTATATGCTCATTCATTTATGGACGTCAATGGGATAGCTATTTAGGGGTTGTATAAAGCTCTTGACGAATTATAGCTGGACAATATTTATACTAGGAGAACCATCTATAACTTTTTGGAAGTTTATGCGGAATTAACAAAGAAAGAGAAGGAGGAAAGATCAGTTAAGAATATATTGGTGTCATTTGAAGTGATTGAAAGGATGTAGAAACTATAATTATTAGTCATACCTTACTTCATCAGTAACATTGTGAAATTGAAACATTCATTAATCAGAAAGTTATTAGTCTACCATTTAAAGTTCAGAAGAATCATGTGATGCTTTCACTCGAGACTAGTTCGCTTGATGGTGACTAGGGGCATGTGTTCTACCTCGTAACTAAAGGCCTGTGTTCTACCTCGTAACTAGGGGTCCGTGATCTACCTCGTAACTGGAGTCTCGACTGCCAATTCATGGCATTACCAGTACCCTGACTTACGGTCTACCGGTTACTGGTCTGACTATTTTCTATTAAGGGATTCTATAATAAATAATGTCGGCTCGCTGACTACTAATTATGGTTCGTGCAGTGACAAATGACCTGACTATTGACGGCTGTTGCAGCGATTAGTTCCGACTTCACTGGTTAAGGGAGGCATCTTAGTGAAAAGCTTAAATGCATGGTGGATTTGACTCTATAACAAAAAAGCAAAGTATAAAATGCAAAAAAGAGGCACGATCGTTTTTTTAGATCTTGATATTGTCTTCCCAAAACTTCATTTATTTTTTTCTAGCATGAAAACTGTAAAAGGAGGTCGATTTGGCGGTTTTGATAAAAAATGCAAAAAATACTTTATTTACTCCTGAAATCGCCATTATTTCGCAAACTATGCTGAAAATGAGAAAAACTACATGAATAAAATGTTTTCTTAATCTAATTTTACTTACTATGTTGCGCTTAGTTTTGTCGTGCCATGCAAATAAGCTTTTCACTAAGATGCCCCCCGTTAGCTGACTGTCGCTGTGCGGGCGTCACTCACCCTGGGTGTTCCACAAAACACAGTTTCATGGTTAATGCATTGCTAACTACTTATCGGATTTCAACATTCTCTTTTTGCCGTACAATAGAACAGTTCTGATAAAACTGCTTCAAATATATTCGCAAGTTTTCAGTAGATACAGCCGGAGTGTTGTGCTGATGTGATATTATTTGTTTTAACAGTTCAGAGGAGAGTTTTCTGCATTAAATAAGAAGAAATTTAAAACTGACAATTAGTTAGCGAGTTATTAACTTTCAATCAGCGGGCTCAGCTTATTGTTGAACACCCTGTATACGCAGAGCTTATTTTCTACGGACTCTCGGGCGGCTATTGTAGGCTTAAGTTTTTCAAAAGGCAGATAACTTACCAGCTTTTTTATTTATTTGGCTAGTTTCTTTATTATGAGAGGAAACGCTATTATATTCATTCAATATGCATTCTTAGTCTTGAAAATTTATGTCCAAAGTCTTGTGTTCTTTTCAACATATCTATGTTCTAAAAAGAGCTTACTTGCATAAAACAGAGTTTACTGCTATTTTCTTACTAAATTTTTTATACGAGCCTTCAATAAATATAACGCATTTAATTTTTTCAGTACAAGCAGTAATTAAATAAGCCAGCACACGGTATGGCTAATACAATGTCTTACTCGTTATCACTACCACTTCAGCAGTCGATCGATGTATGGTATACTTCCGCTCGCCCAGATATAGCGGGGTGCTAATCAAAGCCACTCACAGATACGGCAGTGCCATATACGTGTAGTGCCAGACTGGTGCTGCTGCACTCGTGCAGGGTATTGCTGATACAGAGGCCTGAGGGTCAGACTGGTCAGTGCCTTCGGGACTCTCGTGTGGTGAGGTTACGTTATTCGTTTTTTTAGAGACACTTTCTCTCATGAGTCAAATTTTCATTTTAAATCAACGGTTGGATCTATTGAGTTGCCTATCCAGGTAACAAGGAATCTATTTTCTGTATCACGCTTGCATCAAGTAGCATGTCCATGTTATTCTTGGAAAAGGAAATGCTACGCCGTGGAGTATTTAGAATATCTATTTTTTCAGTTATATCTTCTCTTCATAAGTTTCACTCCACAGTTTTATCATTCAGACTAAAATAAAAAATTACTAGTTGGTGTTACCATTTTGTTTTATCTATTTTATTAAAAATTTCAGTTAAAATAACGAATGTCCATAACTGCTCCTAACGTAATTATCATATTGGTGTAATTATCATATCTCCTAGGAAGTTGTTTTTAGTTTGTAATAATGAAAAGTGTAAAAGAAAATATTCATAAACATCAGTGAAACATATATGTTGATGTGATGAAATTTAAATGACTTTTTACGACATATATCGAAGTGTAAATTCATTGCCGTATGGACATTTATCTGTACCAGCCCCGAAAGTAATTCTCTAATATGAGCGCGTTATTGATCAGTACAACAAATATTTTCTAGAAAAGTACTCGCTATGTAAGTCGTGGTAAACGAGACTTCATCGTTGGTTTTGGGCAGGTATCGAGAGGAGAATTAACAGATGCGATAGTGAGCACGATCGTTCAAACGTTCACTAAGAGCGTGACAAAGTTGCGCGTGCTCTATGTATTCACGCGTCTGAATACGAGTATGTTTTTATCAACTGAGTTGACTTTATTTATGAGCAGGGTGTCTGGATGTAGCTGTGTTTCGATACGAGTATATACAATATGTGAATATTTTTCTGTGAAAGGAGTCTGGATGGTTGTACTGCTGTATGTGAAGAAGTCAAGCGGATACGATTCGATGGAACTACCATCGAGTGTGCCAAGTCACGTTGTGTGGTGTTGTTTGTCGTAGTAGCTGAATATTTTTCGATACCCAGGTTCTGAGATTTTGACAATTGCTGTTCTGTAGTGTCCGCAGAATTGAGCGTTTTGAGGTCTGCTATGAAGTTTTCATATTTCTGTGTTTAAAGTTGATGTGTCTTTCGGGTTTTGATATACCGGGCTCTCGCGAGTATCTGTCACTGTGCTGCTGGAGTAACGGTAGTAATAATTTTGTGTGGATATAACTGTGTTTCTAAAATGCTTAATATTAAACAAAATTATGTTCCAGTATTGTGAGGGAAAAATGTTATGAGTCAAGCTGAAACTTCCTAGTACGCGTAAGAACTATGTCAGAGGCAACGGAGCGAGTAGATTTTGATTACCAATTTGATGTCACTCATATCAACTACTTTTGAATAACCAACAATTTATGGAGTGAGACTGTCATTGGAGAGGTGCAACACGGTGAAATTCTACGCAAAAAATAGTTTCTTTACGCTTCTAGTTCACAAAATAGGAACAGTTTCTTTGAAAAAAAATCCTTAATTGTTTCCAGTTCAGTCTTAGTTGGTGTCGGGAAACCTATATTTTACTAAAAGTTCTGAAGTTATTTTTATTAATGTAAGTTATCTGTTTGCCTCCTCAATGTTTCACTATGCCCCAGGGTATGATAAATGCTGTTTTTCAAGTGCATCGTAAAACAGTACTACAGTATTTCGGTTTCATTACTCGTCTTGAAAAAGTCTGTACCTTGCGAGTCCAACTTATTAAGCTTCCGCTACTTGCGCTCGACAAGAAGTCAAGAATTAGGTTTGCAGTCGTTAATAACAGATTTAGTCGTTGAAAAAAGTCTACAATTATCTCCCCTTGTGAAAATGAAAACGTCAAAGCACACCAGTTCAAAATACTGTTACTAACAAAGCGCAAACCTTGACACGGATGATGTTTCATATTTCAGTAGTGACGCAAGTCGTTAGCGAAGATTGAAATTCGCAATATCAGTCCCGGAGACTACACAGAGTAGTTTCAACATAAGAGTGGTACTGCTAAATGCCTACATCCTTGTTTGTTGCTGCTTCTTGATAATTCAATAGGAACAGCACGTACTCCGTGCGTGTTGTCACATGATATTATCTAACCTGTGTACAGGTGTGGCATGTATGAGGCGGCTAGACCTGATATTGCTGTCAGAGGGTCAAGTACTCGCACCTAAAAATACGCTTCCCAAAAAGTCATTGCATACACAGCCCTTGATTTCTCATGAAGACAGTCTTTGGTAAAATCTTTCGAAGGTCCTTTTCGAGATTTTTTCATCGGTGAATAAAAAAAACGTTCGTGAATGTTTGCAACAAACACATTGCATGCCGCTGAACTGAACGCGAGTATGACGGAATTGTTACATAATTTTATGATAGTGAGTTATACGGAACACAAGTAATTTATGAAAATGATAGGCAATTAAGTATGAAATTTTGTTTGGAATGTTCAATAACGGTTAACGTAACTTGAGCTAGTGCTCAGGTACGTGAAAGTAAGAGCCCGACTGGTTCTTTTGTTTTGTTTTAATGGATGCAGTGTTTGAGTTCACTCTGCAGCATCGTAGACTGGCACAGAACTCTGTTTTTGACTCGAAAACTGCTAATGACATCCTCTGTGCTGTCTAACGCCTGCCTTGAAACTGCCTTGACATACAACAGGTTGCGATGCACTTGGGTTTAACATTTACTGAACAGCTCAATGATGTCGTTAGCTTAAAGTAGCTAAGGCTAAATCTTGACGTTTACAGTCGTTAACTCTGAGAACTAAACTGGTGGATATAATTGAGACACCTAAAGAATTTATTAACTTCTCGTTTTTATACATATTGCCGTAAAAAATTTCATGTAGAACTAAGTATGTCAATATGTATTTGCGTTTTTTAGAGAATCGTTAAGGTACTGCATATATCAATATTGTAGGGAAATCTCTGTTGAAACTCTTGCAAACTTTGTTAATTCAAATCAGAAAAGATGCGTGTAAGTTCTGCAATCGGAAGGAAATAAATGCTACTACTAAAATTATCTCAAACTTTTGTTGAATATGTATCAAGCCTCTCATATTATTTCCACCCGGAAAAACAAATTTCCTTTAATAGTTTTTTTTACAGTTGATAGAAACAAAAGTACATATTGATTAGCATATCATATGGGTTCCAAATAGAAATTTTCACAGTAATGTGTAAAAACGTAGAAATTAAAAAAATCTCGGGTGTAATTATTATCACCAGTTTGAACGGACGATATTGAAATATGAATAGATGGACGTTGTTATATAACATTCAAGTCTACTGAAAAATTGAAGTAAACATGGATTTGTGGAATAAACACACGTGTCCACACAGCTTCATCAAATTATAGCCACATGGTGTTCACTAAACTGATGAACATTTCCATACCTGATGAGCTGAATGACGCTTTCACACATTGTGCTTGCGTAATTTAACTTTCCACCTTCGTACGTGCCTTCGCAAGTGTTGCGTGTGTGTGTGTGTGTGTGTACACAACACTTTGTGCAAGTGTTGCGTAGTCTGAACTACTACAAGTTGTGTATTTTAAGTAAGGCTCTTCTTCTTTCATTGGGCATCAGTTCAACAAGTCGTATTTTTAAATGGTGACTTCCATCTCCCTCAATTGACTAATTATTTCCCTACGTACTGTGCCTGCGATTGTTCTCTATACCGTGGTGTTTGTGAATGACTTCAAGCAGAGCTTACTTTGTTTTTGTCACTTACTGATAAACTTGTAAACATTCAAGTCTGTCTATTTACCCTATACCTTATCTGTACTTTATCATTCCCTGCACAAATAGTCAAACTTGGAATTATGGTAGCACTCGTGCTGTCTCCCAACCTTCTTTGCTCTCTAATTCGATTGCTATTCACGTGTTCATTTTCGTCAATCCTCTGATATTCCTTTCTTTTTGATGTTCGCTTTCCAACTTCTCTGTTGCACTGGACTGAGTCTGTCCACCCCCACAGAACGGCGAGGAGTCACACTGGCAGAGTGACGCGGAGGTCACCCACCACTCCAGCTCCTCTGGCCACCGTCCCATCACCCCTGGCTTCCCTCCATCCACCCCCACTACTCCCTACCTCAATCAGGGACTGCCCCCCAAGAGCCCTACAATGCAGCGGTAGGTACCAGGTCTTGACTTTGTATCAGCAGGTTGTCCCCTTGACTGTTACAATGAACATAATGAAGTGTATAGCAGTACAAGTCTGTAAAAGCATGACCAGAAGTGTCTTTTTTAGCTCACCTTGGGTCGGACGTATACTTCTTTTGTGTTATTTTGTAGGAAGGTTGCCATCAGGTCACTAGATTTTGAAGCCTCAAGTTGTTTGAGACAAAAAAATGGCAAGGTGGATCAGATGAGTTATATGTGAAGTACGTTAAAGTAAACCATGCTCTAGGTTGGAATGTTTTTGATGAAATAAGTATATTTCGCTTGAAATTCTGTCAAGAATTTTCATAGAAAATAATTCAATTCAGAAACGACCTGAGGTGAGTAGAAAAGAACGCCATAAACTTTTATTGTTCGTCTGAGCTTTTCGTGTTCTTATTTTAATTTTTACCTTAAAGTTAATTTTCAGTGTGCTAAAAAAGAAACGCGTGTTTCCGTAGAAAAATACGTTGAAGTGCCAACTAGCGACTAAAGACACCAGGCTTGTCCGTGATAGGAGATTCAAAAACTGATTAATTGTATGCAGGACTTGCTTTGTGTTCAACGCATGCTTGCGTTCGTTCAATCTTATTTACAGCATCTATTTGTGCAAGAGGCAGGGTGCATGTTTTGCTTGCGGCAGCATCATTGTATGAACTTCCCTTAGTCTTGTGATTTTCATTCTCCTTTTTATAATTTTCTTTTTACTACTGGAAAAAAATTAACTTTTTATTTAATAATGCCGAAGTGTCAGATTGCTGTTATCCCTGCTATTTCGCTTTTGTAATTCTGTTTTCATGTTATCTTTAGGTGAGTGTTATTATTCATATTTTTCGTGCTCTTCTTTTTATTTGGGGTTTCTGCGTTGACTTCTAGTTTTTCTGGCATCGTTATGAAGGGCATCCTACCCCTATCGAATTTATCGAACTAGACCAAAGCTGTTTGATGTTGATGATTCTCTGTATTTGTGTTCCGGCAAGTGGGTCTAATCTTGGAAGAGGTGCAGTGTGAAGATGAAAGTTGCGACAGTCTGTGGTGAAATTATCTGAGCGACTTCCGTGCTGACTGGGAGGAAAAAATTACTGCTAAGTGCTGTTGTGCATCGAAGGAGTTCACAGGTCAGCGATTCCTTAATTAAACGAATTCCTTAACCTTCTGTTAAAAAATGGCTTTGCTGGAGAGACGGAGGTATAGAGCTCAGTGCGCGATGTGGCTGCTCTGTCGGAGATAGATGCTGCATTTAAGGTCACAATGCCAGTTTATGCTTGCTGATTGTCAAAATCTGAATATTAGCAGTTGCTCTATCTGATTTGTGTTGTGTCGTTTAATGGAATCAAGAAGGGTATAGAGACAAAGTTTTCTTTTTTGTTGACTAGGATCGTGATTCATGATTGAAATTAATATTCATCAATGAATTCTGTGCTTGATTAGCTTGACGACCGCAGGTTTATTATTGTATACAGGGTCGTGCAGCTAAATTGGGGCTAACTTTAACAGCACATATCCGTAATTTCTAACCTATGACTAAATTCTTTTTTTACAGACAATCCTTAAGCCCTTTGCTATAATATTTCAGATTAAGATCTAGCATATTTCGCTAAAATATGGCGGAATTAGCGCGAAGAACGACCATATGTGAATTGAGACGCGCCGGGAACTCTGTTTCAGACA
>VCRD01000594.1:144041-181197 GCA_006783055.1 Trinorchestia longiramus | reverse complement strand
TCAGGATTTCCTGAAGGAGAATCTTCCTTTGATGGTCCCGAAGGATATTTGGCCCAGCAGCTCCCCAGATCTGAATGTTTGTGACTATTGGCTGTTTGGCGTCATTGAGGAAAAGTCTAACGTAACTTCACATCCAAGTGTCAACTCTCTGAAGTCCGCCATTCGTCTGGCATTTCGTAATCTTGACCCCGAGGATGTAAAAAGGAGTTGTTCACGGTTTCGCTCGAGAATCTCCCAAATTATTGACGCAAAGGGTAGTCACATAGAATGATTTTGTTCTGTAGACAATAACGAACAAATAAATACAAGTAAAAATTACGTTTTATCATTATTTGCCTTTCAAAATAGCGAATTTTAAAAAAGTTATGTTAGTCCCAATTTAGCTGCACGACCCTGTAGTGCAGACATATGGTCATTTTGGAAATGAAGTTATTTTCTTGAAAAATGCAACATTTTAATTTCCCAAAATAAGAATGTCCTAGTAAAGTAGAATTCGAATCGCCGTGATGCATTCAACCTACTCATAATTTTCAAAGTCCATTGTGAACTTAGTTGAGTAGTAGCTGAGACAGCCTGCGTCAGATGGCCTGATGTTTATTGAAAATGTCATCACTTGTTGTGGGAGTCGATCACGGATTCGGTTTGATTGTTTATTTCTTTTTTTTCTTGCCTTGGATGTTGCAGGCATTTCGCACGAGCAGAGATCCGTAAAAACGTTTTCGTTGTTGATTTGTTTGCTGTATACTTATTGAAAGCTGGTTCCTTGTTTATCAGAACTGTACTTCACTCTGTTGAGAGTCTTGTACATATGGCTACTATTCATGTCCTCTAATTTTTGGAGGCTGTCGAGATCAGAGTTGTAATATGAAATAGTAGGACGAGTACTTCACTATCGTTTTGTCGATGGAAAGCCTAAGGTTTTACCTCGGACTTGCATGCCTATCGGGATGGAAAGTAGTTGTGCGAAAATATCAGATTTTGTAGGTGGTGCCCGTAGGATGTAAAGCTACAAACTAGGTATCACCACATTCGGGTTATTTGCCCGCCGTGTTTTAGGATTCTAATGTATGAAATGCTGACAGCTGTGCGATTGCTTACAACATCCTGTGAAGTATCTGATCTGTTCCTGTTTTTCGTTTTAGTAATTTGTTAGTTCTATTTGCCGCTAGAGTGATCCTGTGTTGATTGTCTTGTGCTTCCTACTGTGCTGCACGCAGCTAAGTTTGTGTTGTGTTAGCCATCCGTTAGTGTCATGCGTTCCTGCACGCACAAATGTGGTGGCAAAATTGCTCATATTGTTGTTGCGGCGTAAGTCGCATGCAGTGTCGTGTTGTTCGCTTTTGGTTGTTCGTGTTGCTAGCATGCTACTGTGGATCTGCTCATACATCGTTGGGGTTTTGATATGTTCACTTCTATTTTGTTCATACTCTGCTGCGGTGTTACTTATCTTCACTGTTGTGCGGCTAGTACGTAATTATGTTGCTCGCATGTGCTAAGCTATTGTTCTTGTGGTGTGGCTTTGCTTGTGTTCCCTACTGTGTTGCTGGTGGTCAGTGGTCAGTGTTGATCGCGCTGTGTGTGCACTAACCGCCTGCTAACTGCCTGCATGCGCACTACAGACGTGCTCACCTCGGCCTGTCCTCCCTGAACTGCCAGCGTCCGACCTCCTCTGCCAGCACTACCAGCAATGCCAGGTCTGACTGCCTCATACTTATTGCACTACCATTTAGGTTAGATGTGTCACGACGCAGATTGTTTGTTTCAGTTGATAAGGTTCTATTAGGTACATAAATCTAGCTTAGGTATTGGTTCGGTATGTTGCAACAGGCAATTAGGGCTTAGTAATATGCAAGCCATGTGTTGACAAATACGTTATGATTGCCTTAAGAGGCTGTCCTCAGACAGCGTGTAGACAGAGTCTCACCTTTACGTTTATTTCTGGATTGCACAGTATAGCTGTAGGTACGCTACAATACTGGCGCTGTTGAGATAAACTTGAAAGGACTAACGTTGAGTGGGGTTTCCCAAAGAACTCACATGGGCGGGAAATGAAATTCAGAATCACTACTTTGGTTTTTTAGGATTCAAGTACATATTAAATTTGCTCGGTATGCCTGGATAATTAACTCTCAACTGCACGGCTTTACATGTGAGGAACACACGTTGTTTAGGTTCGTCGTACTCGTGTATAATAGGCTTGTCCGCCGTACCTTTGTATTTAAAGTACATACTCATAAATATAGAAGTTGAACATACTTCAGGTGCGATATAGCCCTAGTCGATAGTCGACGTGTTTTAAAATGCTGCGTCCATCAGTGGCCCTCTTCCAGCACCTGTGGCTGGTTTTAGGTTGAGTAGATTCAATTTCAGAACTTGTTTCGTTTTCTGGGTGTTTCCTTCGTTCGTGTTGTTTGAGACACTTTGTCTATCTTTCCTATTTTTGTAAATTTTTCCACTTCTGTTGCCGAAGCTCCTGCCAATTTTGGGCTGTAGAATGGAAGATGAAAGATAGGCATCACATCGCGAGTTACTTTCCGACTGGCTACATGTTCTATAATTTGATACGAACAAACAAAGGCTGGATTGGGTTGACCTTTTACTGCCACTTTATTGAAACGTATTTAGGTTTACCCTACTTGGTTATTCAGTCACACGGAAAAATTCATGTATCACACGTGTCCACCATTCACTCGGGTAGGCTGCGTATGCCTCCCACTTGGATTGGTTGTTAGAGTAATGCTCACAGCTTCTTTGTCATTCTACCCACGTGTTTTTCTGAAAACTACCAAAACTATTATTCTATTTACTAAGAGATACTGTTGCCGAAAATCGAATGTGAGTTGTGTACTTTATGAAATAAGCTATTCTGTTCACTCTGATTTTTTCGTATCTACTGTATATAGTATTTATTCTTCTAGTTTTTAGGTTTCAAATGTTGTCTTAAATTATATTTATTCTAGGAGGCTGATGGTACTTTTTAGTGTTACGCTGGCGGTACTGTCCTGAAAACAATTATGAATGTCGTTTATTTTGAAAACATTTAAGAGGATTTCATAATCTTGTTATAAAATGTCAAGGGAAATTAATTCATAACATTAAGGATTATGGGAATACATTGAAGTATTATTATAGTTAGCAGATTAAATAAACTGGGGTCAAGAGAAAAGGTTTCCTGAAATCGCGATCATGGCGGATGGCTGTACAGGTTAGGATGTGGTTTGTTGCATGAATCATTACCTTTTCGGTTTGTTTTCTTCAATTTTTTTGGAGCTCGTCTTAACCTTAACCCTAATTTAATGCTTCCTCACATAATGTAAATTTTGTAAACCAGTTCAGACTAACTTCTCAGCGAACCACTTAACAAATTAACTTCTGTAGTATCATTAAACCAAACTAAATATTCATTTGAAACTTTACCTGCTAACTTTTGATATTAAGATCCGTTGGTTAAATATATTCATGCATAACCGTGCGCAGCATAACCATGTGTATGTATTGGGTAGTCTAGGAAGTCCGTTCGGAGTTGATTTATGTCTAACTTCCCTTGAAAGCCAAACGGAGTTTTAGACTGCTCAATATATTGATAAAATGTGCTTGTTAATTTGCAGTTTTAGGCTGTATTAACTCGTGGGAATTTACTTAAATATTTACTCATATTTGGTAGTAAACTCAGGTACAATCGACTGAATAGCCATAACTAGCACTGGATCAATCATAGACACGATAGACACTTATTCTTGCTACGTGCTGCGATGTCCAAAAGTCTATTTCTATTATTGTTTTTACATGTTCACGTGAAGTAGATCTCGGTGCTTCTTCAATTTGTTTCTTGCTGTTCTACTCCTATGCGTTCATCTTTCTCAGGGGAGTATGCATAGGTCACTACCTCATCTTAAACTGCAATTTTACCTTCACGTATTTTAGGTTAAAATCAATGGCTACCCCAAATACATTTTCTCTGATCTCCAGATCTGCTACGGTTTGTTTGTAGAGTGTAGTAATAGGGCCTGTATTGTACGGCAATTAGTGCCTATACATCCACATCACTTTCTGATTGGGTGTGCATTACTTGTTGACCGACCATAATTGGTTCTGTGATAATGGACTCCAATTTCAATGTTAGCATTTGAGTTGTGGACAGTGATTTCATGTTGTAGAATACCCAAGTTGAACTAAGAATGTCGCTACGAGATGAAAGCCTTTGATTGAACGATAATGAACCATTGGTAATTAACTTTGTCTGTGAAACGGGTTCTTTCCTGTATAAGGAAGATAAAATGAGTTTTGGTCCATGCGCTATTCAGCTGGTATAACACATGGTTTTTTCTACGAATACTCTTGCATTGTAGAAGATTTTCAAATAGAAAAATTATTGCATCATTACATGCTTGTTTATTGCAGTAAGGACCCTCTTGGGAGCGGTGTTCACCGTAGTTGCTCCCCACACAACGGGCAGTCCCCACACAACGGGCACTCAAGTCCTGCCCCCTCGCTGTACCACGGTCACCCCAGCCGCAGGTCTTCCCTGTCATCCCTGAACGACGGCACCTCGTCCCAGGATGTCATCCACAGTCATCCCAAGTTCGTGAAGGACATCTCCAAGTTTTGGTATAAGCCTGCCATCAGTCGAGATGAGGGTGAGTTGAAATGACTAGTCAGTACAACTGCTTTTGTTGGGATTGCTAAGAAAATTTGTGCTGAAAATTGCCGAGACCTAGCCTTATCCTGTGCCTATTGAAACCGTTCATTCTTCAGTGTATCACTCTGGGACTGCGAAGTTCTTCCCTCTTCATGGCACAGGATCGGTAAATCCCTATTTCATTAGACCTCTACCTTACGCGAAGTTAATTCATTCAATTACCTCCCTCTTTCCATATTTAATTATAATCACTTTGTAATATTTATGTTATGAATCAACATAGTAAATAAAATGAATAACTTCTTCCTTTAATTTCAAAAGGATTGCCTTTACAAGACACGAAAACATTAGAAATGGGATAAGAAGCTACTGAGTTTTTGCTGATGATCAAGATTAAACCAAGAGCATTGGTTATCAACACGCCTTATGACGTTGCATATTTATGGAACAGCTTTTACTCTGCTGAGATCTTGTGAATTTCTACACGAGTGTCATAATAGTCAGAGCTCTCTTTACCAACATGACACTAGCTTCGCTTTTGGCAAAATCCGTCCGTTCCCTTCATTGTAAATGTTTATAAGAATTCCAACTCGTTAGCAAATCCGTGCGGATGTTTCCCTATTATATTGCATTTTTTCATTTCTATCGTCATATTATTTTTATATCTTCATTTCAATCGTTTTTATCCTTCCTACATAGTCAACTTGGCTAGTAAACTTTCTTTGGGTCACACAATTCACCTCATTGCAATTTTTTCGAGTAGTTTCCTAAAGTCACTGCATTTGTCCATCAGCGATCAACATCTTGAAGGCGAAACCGCCCGGCACATTCATTGTGCGTGACTCGAACTCGTTCCCTGGCGCATTCGGCCTGGCCGTGAAAGTAGCCACGCCGCCCCCCAACGTGGTGGTGTCTTCAACGGGAGGCGACCCTGCCAACGAGCTCGTTCGTCACTTCCTCATTGAGCCCACCGCCAGGGGTGTCCGGCTGAAGGGCTGCAGCAACGAACCAGTCTTCGGTGAGGCTCTACCTGCGTAGACGTGCAAGATTGACTTCTTACGAGGATATGCTACGCGTTCTGTAAAGCGGTGCATACACTAGTAGCTAGGTATTCTGTGTACCGCCATCCAAGCCATGCTTTATGGCTGCTGCAATTAATCTGTCAGTAAGACCGGTGTATTAGTTTAGTGAATCTTTATTTCGGGAACGAGGTCAACTTGTCGGATGGACGCTCTTGTTTATGGTTTCCGCATGATTGTTCCCAGTATGAGTCATGGAGACGCGTGTTTGAACATTTCCAATGATTGTTAGTAAAGCTTCATTAAAAAAATAGTGTGAAAGTCTCCAATATCTATTTCTAAATCTGACAAATTTAATGCGCATATGTTAATGATATATATTGTCAAATTTTACTATAGATTTCTGGAACATGAACCATTGTTTTAAAATATTAATTGCAATTTGTGCAGATAGGGTATAATTTATTTCACCGTTTCATAAGGCGAGTTAAATTGTACTCGCATTTGCTGTGTAAATATTGATTTTGTCTATTTAATAATTGTGCAAAGGTGTCATTAACGGCTTCCAGTATTAAACTGAGCCCAAGCTCCAAATGAACAACCCTAAGAAACACTCGGTTCGTTGTGCTGGGGGGTAATCTCTGCAGGAATAGTGCAGACATCTTCCATTGATTAAATTTCGGGAATTAAATCAGGCTTGTATATTTCCATTCGCACCCAATACCTACCTTTCCTAATATTTCCCTTCTCCAGTGTAACGGTACTTATCATTGGTCCAAACTGGTCCCGTTAATCGTGTTGTGGTACCTGTCTTGGTAGAGCACTAGAGGATTTACTGCGTTGATCATTGGTTTGGATCTCATGAACTATTTTCACCAGGATCACTGTCTGCGCTGGTTTACCAGCACTCCATCACAGCTCTCGCCTTACCCTGCCGTCTGACTTTGCCTGAGCGTGATCCTGCAGCTTCCTCCACTACCACCGGGTCCTCCAGCAGCTCTACCGTCGACAATAACGTCCTCCTTCAGCAGGGTAAATTTTATCCTTTTTGTTTTCCAACTTCCTCGTGCACTCGAAGTGATTTCAAAGGTCATTTAACACGTTTGTTGCGATGCGACCCACCGGTGGGTCACTTAGGTTAGGTTCTGTAATTTTTTCAGATCCTTCTAGTGACTATGCGTACAAAGTGAAGTTTTACACCAATCAGGCAATCGCAACAAACGTGTTAAAGGAAATTTTTTTTAATTAAAAGTAAAGAGTTGGGTATATTTTTTCCAGCTCTATACGGGAAGAGGAAAGTTTTCGAAGTTAACTAGAGTAATTATGTGAATAAACGTGTACTTAGGTAGAGTGATTGTGTAAACATTGCTCGTTTGTACATAGTTTACACCACTCAAGTCACCTAAGAGTGTTCAAACTGGTAAACCAGTTTGAACCATTTGCATAAAAACAAAGATAAATTTAATGTTGTAGAAGCTGAAATTGGTATCAATTCAACAATTAAAGAATTCACTGAACTTGTATTGTAGAGATGTCCACTTCAGAACGCTTCCATCGAGTTAGCTGTTGGAGCTTGGGCGAAGTTTGAACTGGGTTGACCCGCCTGCTAATTTTTACCCGACTCGTAGGAGCGGCGTGTACCGTCCTCTACCTGCACTCACTGGACACAGAAAGCCTCACTGGCCCTCAGGCCGTGAAGAGAGCCGTATCCAGTCTACTCTCCTCGTCCAGTGTGAGGCCGACTCCAGTGCACTTCAAGGTAGTGTATGCGTACCTCTATACACGTACTGACTGGTGAGCGAACCTGCTTGGTCGACTGGTGAGCGAACCTGCTTGCGAGCGGGAAGACCCGGGTTCGAATCCCGCTGCCGACATGGTTAACGCGGCTAGAAATACGGCATGGGACTTGGGTAAAACAACTGAATAATTATCGAAGTAATTGTCCGACCCAAGAATGGGCCAGAAGGTTCGTTCCTATAGCCTCATTCTATTCTATTCTATTGAGACAGCCTACGACCGGTAATTGATATTTAGAAAAATTGATTCGACTGGAAAGAGAGATTTTCAACTTCTTACCCCAGGTATTTTCAAGTTTGAATTAGATTTTTAGCTGCTTCGTTAAAAATTAGTTTACCAAGTCATATGTCACAGATATTGTTAAAAATGAGTTGAATCGTTTGTGTAATCGGTAGTGAATTGGATGAATACTCTAACGTTTTTTTTTTTCGTTTTGATAGTCGTAGTTCATTGAAGTTACTCGTAGGTCGCTACTGGTAAAATGTCGGTGCGGTTCCTCGTATAGTGAATTCCAACTTTTTCAGTACCGGAAATGATTTTTGGAATTACACACGAGCCTGTAATTCATGGAAAGCCTTTGGAAAAATATAAGGACAGGCTGTAGATTATTTTCTTTTCCATTTTTCCCCTAAATCTCCGTGCTGTGTCTCAAGCTATCAAGATATTTAACAAGCGTATAGGTGTAAAGGAATGCATGAGATTACTTCAAAGGAAATTATTTTAAATCAAACTTTAAATTTTATATGAATCGTCAGAGGTCGGTCGGAAGGAGAACGAGAAACTTGTTACCGTGTGTGGAAGATCCAGGAAAATTGAGCGGCGTGTAGCACTGTAGTAGTTTGTAAGGATCTCCTTCGGCCGTAACTAGACTTTTTTAAAGTTTCAACGCGTTTAAGTTAAGCAAACGCCCTTTTTCAGCAATACTAGCTTGCGAATCGGCCCAAAGGTGTAGCAGCGGATGTGTTAGGGTAAAAGCATCGAACGTATGCATAGTCACACGCATGTGCTATACCTGGCTAACACGACGACGGTCTAAAGCCAGCTACTGCATGTGCTCCTGTGTTCCTTGTAAGGCCGTTGATCCTGCAATAGAAAGCCTGTCTTTGGTCTTGCTCTAGTACTCATAGTTTAGCCTCCCTGCTAGAAGTGCTCCCAAAGAATTGAAGTCGGAAGTTTGCTCATGATATTTTACTATAAGATTTAGTCAAAAAAGAAAGAGATAGGCTTCCTTCGGCTGCTTTCGAAATAGACTCTTAGGTCGTTCTAACCTTATTCCTGTCAGATACTTCAGATGAAATCCAGCAATAAATGAGTGGGCGCGATATTGTGAAACTAATAAAAACAGTTGTAGGTTTGTGAAAAATACTATTTTTATTTAACTGGAAACAACTATCTCAGTATCAATTCAATGTTGATCTCTGTTTTTATCTAGTTTGTTCTTAATTTGCGAGAAGCATTCCACTTCATGTTACAGAACTTTTTTTCCCACTTGATATTCCAATGTATTTGGTTGGTGTTATAACACCAGGCTTCAGATCCCTGCACTACTAGTATTATTACCGTACGATATCACAGATATCAGAGGCATGAATTCCACACCGTAGTGTTTCCTCAGTTAACAAGAACTGTCAGACACGGAGTCGGCATCAGTACATATTATAGATCTAAACTTTGTATTCTATTTCAGGTATCGTCAGCCGGTATCACGCTGACGGACAATCACCGCACACTGTTCTTCCGTCAGCACTTCCCCGTACACAGCATCAGCCACTGCGGAACTGATCCTGACGACAGGAGGTGGCAGCACAGTGCTGACAGCGGCGAGCCTATTGCTTCTTTGTGAGTTGGGGGGAGGTAGCAGCCAAGCGCTGACTACTATTATTAGCCTTACAATAGTAAGGCTATTGGGAGGTGGCCACACAGTGAGTGTAGTGAGCGAAGGAGTGAATGGTGTGTGATTTAATGGGTCGGGGACGCTAGTGTTTGAGCAATATATAGTAAGAAATTAATTTTTAATCACAAGAATGTTGAGAGATAGTGACGTCACAGGGTATGAGTTTTGGTCAATGGTGTAAAGTACATTTCGTAGTGACGAATACCTGTTGTAGTTAGTGACTCGCAAAGATCTATATGACTGGGGTTGTAAGATCATTGCTGACAGTGGGAAGCTGAGTCAATTAATTTATTAAAGAAATTAATTAATTTATTAAAGTCAATTTATTTATTTAATTTATTAAATTACGGGAAGCTTGCTTCATTTTTCTTGTTCAAAGATGACATCCTTGATGAGATATGGGTTTGTGGAAACATTATTTTATTTGTCATTTGTCTGTTATCCTCACATCCGTGATTTAGAATGACGTCACGAAATCTCAATGATGAAGTGGACTATCGAGATCAAAAAAATATTTTCTTGTTGGCGTTCGGTTTGCACATCCTCCTCATTCAGAGGGTCGCATCTTCATGCAAAATTTTACTCTCCTTTCAGAAAGCAATATAAGCTTTTATGCTGCTGTCTCCATTGTTACGGATGTGGAATTTTTTTAACTATTTTAAATTTTATAAATAGATATAAAGATAAATTTTACACTTAGCTTTAGGAAATGAACACGTACATCTGCTCCTCATGGCTTATACTTCCAGAATGTTTTCTATTCAGCTACGCATTAAGTTTTCATATGTATAACACTACTACATAATTCTTAACTTCTATAAATTTGTTCTCTTCTATCGTGTAGAAGCATAAACCCCACACTATAACACGAGTAACATGACGTTGACATTAGTGCTGTAACGTGTGGCTGCGATCTGGTGTGCTTGGAGTAGAAAGAAGATTGCTGCATGCAGTTCAAAGTCTTCATGAGAACTGTAGTGTACGCCAGAGTGAGGAACCATATAAGTGGTTGAATTCCAGGACTTGTAGGGTTTGGACGTGGTTGTCTGATGTCATGGTTATTTAATGTACACATAGATCGTGGTAGTGGAGAGGTGAATGTAAAAGTTTCTTTATTAAGGTTTTGAATCTATTCGTGGGGACGACGGTGCATATGCAGCGAGTAAGTTGTTGATGATACTGTACTTGGTGCTGCGATACTTGATGATACAGTGATTTAATGGGGAAAATTGTTAAATGGTTGACAGAATTTGTGAAAATGAGCAAGAGGAACAAATTAAGAATTGACGCAAGAGTGAAATTATGTGTTCTTAGAACAAAAATACTGGAAGAGCGAATGTTAGATTAGATGGAGGAGTGAGAATAATAGTGTGATATTATGAACACTAAGAATCATCGCTGCAAGTGGAGGAATAATGGTGAATTGACGACGCAGAGGAGGAAAGGGCCACCTTGTACGAGATTCATAATTAGAAGTTTGTACGAGAGTGCACAAAGGAAATTGCATGAAAGAATGACTTTTTTCCATCTTGATTGTGACTGAGCTAGGACGATGTAATTGAAGAGAAAAAGATAAAATGTGGGAAATATGGTAGGAGAAATATGGTTTTGGTAGATTGAGAAATGAAGGTGTGAAACAGAAGACATGTATTATGAGTAAATTGTCGAATGGAATAATGTGTTGTGTATGAAGGTGATTTGGTAAAGTGCGAGGATAGTGGGTATGAGTTAGAGCGAGATAAGTTTGGTTTGATGGAGTGAGAGGAGTGGTAAGTAGAAGAAATCTATCTAAAAGGAGTGTTGTCTGCAAGGGACCTTACGGAATACGTTTTGCTCATCGAACACTAATTATGTCGGACTCTTGTTCTCTGGTATTGCATCTTGCTTGTCTGTGAAAGTATGAGTGAGGGAGAAGCCGAAACGGTGGAAACTGCTGGACTCGGCAATTTTAATTTTTCGTCGTTCTCTGACCCAAAAAAGTTTCTCCAGATATTTGGGAATGTGTATTTGTCTTTTCATTGGCATTACGTCGTCTATCGCTAATTCAAAGGTGGCCGATAAGGTTGAGAACTCGCTTCCTCTGTTAAATCATACTTTTACAACTTGAGAATATTCGGCTAGAGATAAAATGCCGAAATGCACCCATCAACAATATGACAGATCTTGCATAACATCATAAACGTCATTGTTTTTCTTGAACTATCATGAACAAGTTTTTATTCCGATCATTAAGTATTATACTTTTTATTGTGCTTGCTGTTATATTATTCACGTGAATACTTAGTCAAAGACATTCACTATTCACCAAGTATTTTTTACTACTTAAGGATCTGACAACGTTGTCAGTTTCTAACTAGTTGTTTGTTCCCGTTCTGTATATTTGCTACGTAAATAGAATCAACCGTGCAAGATGCGTAGATACGATAAAAGAGCCAGTTATCTGAATTAAGCTAGTAAACAGCGAGACTGAGGCAAGAGACGAGTTCTCGCTTGTGTACTCTAATGCAAACCTAAGTATGGTAATGAGAATCCTCGGAAGCTCGTACAATGAGCCATACGTATCCTCTAAAAATATAATGATTTTCCTTCGCAAGGGTAAGGTAAACGCATTCCCTAGATACCTATAAAAACTGGAGTTCTTAGCTTTTAGGCTCATAAATGCCCAATTACGTATATCAAAATTATTTTCCCTGTACTCTATGTATAAAAGTGTTCTCAATAATACCCGACGTCCTGACGCAAGTCTCACATAAGCGTGTTGCCACCCCCAGACGCATGTTCGGCTTTGTGGCAAAAAAGGGGACTGCGCGCAACCAGAACCAGTGTCACGTGCTGGCCGAGCTCGAGCCTGAGCAGCCGGCCACCGCCATCTGCAACTTCGTCACCAAGGTCATGATGACTTCTGCCAACCGGGCCAATCTCGTCTGAAAGCAGTCAAGTGACTATACGTATAAGCGGTGAGGCACTTACAACGACCATTGCCAGATATGAAACAAGCTCGTGACGTTTGTAAGTAGTCTACGTACTTCTGAGAAGCAAGTTGTTACACTAGAAAGTTATCAAGGGACTTCTGCAAATCTTGTGGTAACCGAAAAATATATTGCCAAGTCTGAAAGTGATCGTGCAAGCGTTGAAAGTTATTCCTGCTTCGTCTTAAATACTCGAATAATGGATGAAATTTCTCATATGATAAACACTCCTTACAAATGTGCTCTAAAGACATTTTTGTTTGAGAAATAACTTTTTCTTACGGTGTTGTCATGACTCGTTGGAGATTTTCGCTTTATATTAGAATTATCCCTAAAGAAAAATAATCGCGCATGCGGTAGTAATTCTGGGCTTAGATTTTGATGAGGTGATGCAACGATGGTACGGAAGAGCATTTAGGTGGGCAGAGACTATAGAACACAAAGAATGGCTTGAGTTACTACATTGAGCTTACAAAATAAGGGAAAGTTCCGATTTCCGTGTTTGAAAATAGGAGATGAAAGGCAGTTAACGTACAGTGCTAAACGGCTAGTACGATAAAAGGTACTTATGGCGGATTTGAGTTTTGTTATTTCAAATCTATTCTACGCACATAAGTCACTTGATTCTTGAATTCGTGTCTCATATTTGCCTTTTTCCACGCATGGAAAGAAGCGTCTCCGTTGGAACTTTTAACAGCGGGAAAAATGAAATGACATAGTGTCCTTTCTATTGCACCCTTTACTCTTGCAAATTGCAAAATGTGAACGTTCAATTCAAATACATTAAAATTGTAAATGTCAACCGTCGTATGAGGCTGTCGATCCGTAATTTCAAATTATTTCCTGGAACAATGCGAGATAGACAATGCATGTTTAGCAAAACTTCATGCTGCAATGTGTGTGCTGCAAAAACGCTTTGGTGAGAGTTATACGTAATTCTGTGTGACTATCAGAGCAATTTGAAGATGCAATCGGACTAGGAGCACAAGAGCTATCGGATTGAACACTCGATTGCTCCGACTGAAGCAATCAGCGAAGAGGTCTTTATTGTCCTAAAATTTTGAAATTATCCGTTAATTACGCGATGGATTTCTTAAGGTACATTATAAAGGGAATACTATTATTACCAACATATTCTAAATATTATATTGTTGGAACTGAATGATTAAGATGCA
Organism: Trinorchestia longiramus; assembly: GCA_006783055.1. NCBI lineage: Eukaryota > Metazoa > Arthropoda > Malacostraca > Amphipoda > Talitridae > Trinorchestia > Trinorchestia longiramus. The sequence goes on along the minus strand of VCRD01000594.1, from coordinate 167,704 downwards.
AATAGCTTACGATGCACGTAAAGACGCTTAAGTGAGTGGCTATGTATCGCCACTTTGAACTGGAAAATCTTGTTAGTGTTTGCCAAATACTTTGGCAATATCAAATAAGATGCTTCCGAAGATGATTGTCATTGCGCAGAAAAAAAGGAATACTGCCAATGCTTTTTTCTCACCAATAATATGCCTCTAAATGAGATGTATAAGTTGCCAACGTTTTTGCGAAGTATCTGTGTGCTAAATCGCTGTACGGTACGAATTTCGGTCGCTCAAAGACTCGTTTCGAAACCTATGAGTCGTTCGATGTTGTTTCTTACGTTTAAATCTGAGGTCCACGTAGCTTGTACTGCATAAGCACTTTCGTTTGTGAAGAATAACTCCTGTGTTAGTGTTTGTAACGGAAAAACGCATGTGTGTGCAGTGCAGAAGGTTCTATTGAATCTGAAACAAAACCGTTTGCGAAATAGTCGTTGATTCGCTTGACACTCGTTCAACATTCATGGACTCGGAAAGAGTAATGAAACGTGCTAAGATTTCTATAAGAATGGTCACCGTGATTGCATGAAGATAAACGTACTTGGCTCAAGTGGAGTAGAACATGGAGTTTTCTGTACGTTAAAAAAATTTCTGCCACACGTATGCCTCAATAGTAATCAAGTAAAATTTGCTTGAGTTGCTAATGAAAAAAATACCGTTTGATGCTCGTGAAAATACCTGTTCTTGCCAACTGTATATTATTAGGTGTGATGGTGTACGAGTGCTGTTAGCGCTAATAGTGACACAGTAATGGGTGCTGTCAGCATTGTTAATGTTGTAGTAAGTGGGTGCTGTTGGCACTATCGGTGTTGCTGTATACAGGTGCTGTCAGCAATATAGGCAATGCAGTGTGTGGGAGCTGTCAGCTTTGGATGTATGTCAGTGCATAGTTACTGGCAGCGCTATATGTGTGTGAATGTACAATGGCTGCAGCATCTCAAGCAGGCAAAGTGTGATGAGGTATATGTATGAACAGCATCATAAGTATGACAAGGTGCAGTTGCTGACAGCCCTAGATATTCGAAACGTAGTGTGGCAAACCGCCTAGATCAGGGTAGATGATGACCTACATTAAAGGTCCTTACTTCTTTTTCAACATGTTTTGTCTCATTTAAATTTCTAGAAATTCTATCTACTTACATGTTCGACCTAGGGAGAGGTGCACGTCTCCTAGACAATACATTTTATTGTTACTATAATAAAAGCGTAGAAGGCATGGCGTGTAACGTTCATAATTAACAATATTAGCTGTAGAAGATATGTGTAAAAAGATTAGATTTCATAAATGAAGCTTTAGATGCAAGCAATACGAAGAATGTTAAACTTCGATGAAATTAATCGTCATAAAAAGCATGTACATAAACAAGCACATCGCCGCTGACCAAACTTAGAGCCTAAAACAATTGAAATGAAACTTCAGTGAGGCAAAGTGATTAAAAGTCCAATCGTGAAACTTTAATGAACCACGTGCCGTCGTAAATGATACTTTAATGTTTTGTGAAACCCTAGTTCAGTGAGAATAACTCGATTCGCATTTGCATTCAAAAATTTTGAATGATTTTGAAAGTGTATTTGAGGATTCAAATCGGCTGACTGAAGAATAAGTCGCTTAAATTCAAATTAGGAAATGTTGAGCACCGTTTCTCAAAAACAACTCAAAATATACCGTGGCTCATCAGTAGTGCACGAAAATCGGTGTCAAGAAAACTATGAAAGATGAAGAATTTTGAAGAATTTTCAATTATAGAAAATATTTCAACTTTGTTGAAGTGTTTCATTTATTTTATCTATACGTATTTTTCATTATTCTTACAGCTGGTAAAGTTTAAGTTCGGTAATGATGACCTACACCGAAAAGCAGCAAGCGAAAATTGTGTAGCTTTTTATTTTAATACATCTATCATTACGGGGCATAGACTGGTGCAGAAACATTTTCAGTGATGAAAGTAAAAAAAATTGCATAAAATCAATTGCCGTTTATTCAAAGAATCGAAGAACAAGATGAACGATATTTTTGCACTCTGGATAATTTTGCGGTATGGTGACGTTCCGTGGCCACTTCGATTTCCAGATTTTAATCCTTTCAATTTATTTCCTCAGTGGATATTTAATGGGGAATATTTACATTATGATACGTGATACTTTGGAAGAATTTTACAATAATATTGTTCAGAAATCAAATGTAGGTAACTCAAGCTACTGGATTAAGCAATGAAGAGCACCTTGAAAATAGCACGTATCTGTTTAAACTATAGCGGAGGTCACCCGTGTGATATGTTCTATACCTAAAAATTTATAAAAATGGATAAATCTTTCGTTTTCAATGATCCAAATGTTTTTATCTTTTATACATTTCTTGTTATGGTACTTTAAAAAGGTGCGTTATATTTACGCGACCCTGTATTAAGTGTACTCATTGTTTTAGAAGTCGTAACTCTTGAAAGGTGGATAAGGAATTAGAGGTACGATCCAATTAGATTCTTCAAATATTGACTTCCAGCAACATTAACACAAACAAAATCTGCGTAATAAAATTTGCTCTACTTTCTTTCTGAACTTCTAATTAGGATAGGTACTTTCGTCTCATGATTCACGAAAACGATTTTGAAGAGTCACTCTCAGACTCGCCAGCGAAATGACTGCTCCTGATTGAGTTAAATTCTCACAACTATGCTTGCAAGGGAACTTGTCTGTGCCGTCATCTTACACTCCAGTTTGATTTTACTCTGCAACCGAGAAGCTATTAAAGGGCATTGTAAAACTCGTTTCGTCAACGAGTTATATTTTCTCAACGAGTTGTATTTTCTCAACGAATAGTTTTACCTCAGGCTATTCCTTAAAAATGCATTTGAAGGTTTTTAAAAATGCATCTATTTCGGTATCTCTGTTAATTGAACTGCAAGCACATTTGAGGCAATTTTTAATTTATTGGTATTTCTATTTTGTTAGTTTACTTGGGATAAATTAACATTTTGTCGATACTTTTGTAAGTTACGTTCAACGCCCTGAAAATGCATAATTTTGTGTCGCTGGAAAGTTCTGGTTCATATTAGTTTTTAATTTGTACCATCACTTGTTATCGATTATTTCCGTGTATTGTGACGCCTGACATGTAGAGCGTGTAACAGTGCACTGTAACACGTTGCAAACTTCATAGAATTGATTTACTTCGAACTTCTGAAACGTGCGTATTAGAGCGCTTTGCTAGACGCTAGGACATGCTCGTGTGAGCTAAGATATGTTCATACGAGCTTCACTCTATTCGTATGAGCTAGGACACAACGCTCGTTAGCACGTGCGCTTAACTTTATTTTTTAAGCATGTTCCAGGCAGGCGATGCATTTCTTAAATAAAGTTTATTGTTGAAGCTTAGTTATTAATGTATATTTTATATTTTAATCTACGCTAACTTCTTTGATGACGAAGCAATAATAATTTCTTTATAGAGAATGGAACAAAGGCTTTTATTGTGCGTTGCTTTATTACATTTAAGTTAGGGTGTGCAGGCTGTCAACCTGATATATATTTCATGGGCCAAATAATGAATTTTTTTAATCTTTCGTTTCGTCTCAACACCTTGCTAAGCTGTACCGCCACTTTCACTCGAATTTTTATTTTATCGTCTTGCTGTTAATAGTTTTATTACGTTTTATACTATATTAGCTTGTAATTTTCTGAAGTTATTTTTGTCTCAAATTGTGTTCAAATCCTCTGATTGAAACACGTCCGCGGACTACTATCCCCAGCACCAAACTGATAGCAAGCACAGATGTTTGCCGCAATCCAGGATTTATTTGTTCCACTGAAAGTGATTCATTAGCATTTGGTTAGATATTCTTACCCTATTCACATCACCTTCAGTGTGTATTTGTCGCACTGAATATGAAATTGTGTTGTGCGAGTTTGTTCAGGTTTGTTTCCCCCCTACTTGGAACTACATATTTATACGATTAGTAAGTAGGGCCATCATAATTCTGAAAACAAAGTTGAATATTTTTTCTGAACCCAGCATTGTGTTTCCAAAGCCTCCACGATAATTTGTAACAAAGTGAAATGATTACCTTAGTTGTCTGTGCTGTAGATAGTCGCTGTGTACTGCCTAGTTTGTTAAATCTGTACAAAAATTATATTGCTACTAACTCTTCAAAATATTAACTCCCTTGTTTGGTTTGTTGATCTTTATTTTTAGGTAACACTGAATTGTTTCATGTTTGTGTGCCTTGCTGTGACGATATTGAACTGTTTGACACTCGGTTAATGATATTTTCAAGCAATTTGCGATGGATAAGGTAATGAAACTGTAAACCTATGTAGAACATTACCCTATTTATTTTACCAGGGCAGATATTGGGTCTGAACTCAGGGTGTGATCATCTTTAATACTTGATCTGTTATGGTGCATGCAGAGTTAATTGTAGCAGGGCGGCTAGTGCTGTATCTTGTATACAACTGTACAAGATTTGTAGTGTTCTTGTTTCTTATTTTTGTGGTAGGGTGTTCTGGTATTGCATCTCATGGACTATCAGTTGTTGGGTGTTACAGGGCTATTGCGAAACAACAGAGATCAAATTATCGTTGGCAGATTAATCGGCCCTTAACGGGACCACTGGCTTTTGCAATTGATCTGATTTATTTATACAAGCACTGACAGATGAACATCGTTTCGCTGATTAGTAGATTGATTTATTTGCCCCGAAATGTATACGATTTGGGAGATTCTACATACGTTTAATTGAATTTAATGAAATTACTTTAATTAGCCAGACGTAATTCTGAAAGTAGATGCAATTTTACTCATTTTTTTGAATTACAGCTTCAAGCGAGATCTTTCAAAACAATGTAATATTTTTTCACGTGTGATATTACTTATTGAGCATGCCACCCAATAATATACAGCTCGGACAACCGAAGGACTTGGGAAGCTGTTTCAGTAGGGTTTTGATCATGTACGATTTGTGGGAAAGCACTCCAACCACGCCCGTGTTACGCTTCGTTCACCTCGGTTTACACATCCCTTCATGTGCCTGATGTGCGACACGGTCCGTTGCTACACCTCAGTATAAGATGAGCTTACCAACATCCCAGAATGTAGCACAACCTGCTTACAGGCGCGCAAGTTCATTCACCTTACAGATCATTTTACCCATAATTTCGGTACTCGGTGGCGGAAAATGACAACCTATATGGCACTCCTTAAGTGAAAGCGCCGGAGTGCATCCTAACCCTACACGGGCCTGAGTGCTTCCTTTCAGAAGCAGCTCACGCAGCCCCGCTCTCTCAGGTAGACCTGCCGGGCTTGCCTGTGCAGCGGTGATATAGCAGGTACGTGACAAGTCTTCAAAGGTCATAAAAGTAATTGTCATTGTCAATAGAAATATTCCTAGATATTTCGCTTGTTCAATTTTTGAAAATTCAAATCAAAGTTTTGACAAAATGCGCGTTAAAATATGCTCAAAAACTGTGGACAATAATTCACTGTAGCATAAATGTTATATACATCGCATTTTGTCAAATTTCAAAATGTTGCCGCAATTTTTGATTTTTTTTTCAAAATAGGCATTTTGATCACATGTGCTTCAAATTAACATCTGTGCCAATTAATTCGTATATTTTGACTATTGCAAGTCCCATTCTATAATAATTTTACATAGGTATGCTTAATATCACCACCTACCCCACGACAGTCAGCGTTTTAAACATTCGTTTAATTTAATTGTAATCTAAAATTTGTGTGCTAATCACTTGTCGGTAAAGATATCCTGTATTCATCTAGCCTGGTTCTAAAAATGCAAGCTCTAAAGCACATGACAAGAAATGATCATGAGTACATATTATTTTAATTCTTCGCGGTGTTTAATCGGTAATGTATATCAAATTAAGTATAACTTAAAAACCATTCATGAAATTGCGATATCGCGTCTTTTTTTAAGAAACGTCAGTAGCCGAATAGTCTCAGAAGTAAATCCTAAAACTATAGCGTTTGTACTAAGATATTAGCTTCAAGGTTACAGGTTGACACAAATAATTTATCGTTTGAAATTTTGAAGAATATTTTCCCTTACTTGATCTTCGTTCATTGATAATAAGCATAGATAATGGTTGGCATTGGATTTTCGTACGGAAATTACTAACAAGGACTACGAAGCCCTCTCTCTCTGACAAGGTCAGCGCATGCAAGATGTACTGTAAACATTAATGCCGGTAAAGCGGGCTGTGCCAACCAAAATATTAAAAGTTGCGTCTTACAGGAATAAACTACTTAAGTAACGCGAGTGTCATCGTTAGGATTACCTGTGTTCAGAAATCGGTGGTTAAAGCTTATGATAATGAACATAATATATTTCCATGCATCTTGTGCCCAATTTTAAAGGTCGTGAATTTGCTTTGCAAAAGAGCGTTCTTCTTACGATGACGGCGCTGACGCTGCATTCTCAGTATACATGACAATTTTCATGCTTCTTTCATTAATAAAAGAAAACATTTACTACACTTTCTATTGATTTTCCATTTCTAACCATATGTTTGTACAAATTTCTGACAAAATATATTATAAATCCTTTACAAACTGCACAGTCATGGATGGGGAACAGCATTCAGAGATATTATGGATAATTGTGTACGATGAAGAATCGTCCTATTCCTTCTGAATACGTTCTGATCTTCAATGACAATTTTTATTAAAAATTTGTTCGATTTCTGGTAAAATAAAATGGGGAAAAACTTGTTCACGTAAGAAATTCTCAAAATATTACGAAGTTTAAAATATTATACAACTCAGTTCGCAATAATGAAATTTTTCTCAACTCGTAACTTCAATCATGAAATGTATTCTAACTTCAATATATAAACATGCCTTGTACTTGATATAAGATTTTTATTCTGAAGAAATTTGATAACAGTGCAGTTACTTACAAAATTCCGAGGTAAATTTATTTTTAAACTTAACATTGCAAGAATTTGAATTTCTTATTAACGTTGTAATTCTGAACAAATATTTAGTATGAATAACGCAAGAACACTAATTGATTATTTGGAAGTTCTGGATGGTCAACCAGTTGTGCAAAAACTGATGCGTTTTTCGTGATCTACGAAAAAATATATAAACTGAGTTTCGGTGAATTTTAATTATTGTCTAAAAAAACAAGGGTATGTCCTTACGTTTTTTCCTAAAATGTTCGGAACATTTTTTGCCAGTTTCATCACTAAAACTGATTGGAAGTGCATTAGGAAACACGTTAGAACACAGATTGCCGTTTAAAAACAATCAGAAACGAAACATTTTTCACTTTACCTGGGCGTACGTTATACTAGAACAAAAAGCACTGGATGATCAGAAACAATTGTGCAAAAACTTGGTTTAGACATTTGTTGCAGGAGAAACATATGGAAGATAATGCAAATAGTATCATTGCATATAAAACAGAGTCTTACCTCTGGTATCTATCGAAAACGAAAGGCTTATTACTTTTTCTTAAAATTGAATTAAAATAATTTTCTATAATGAAATTTACGACCAACTAAAAATATCACTTATTTGTTCATTATGTTAGTCGAATAAAAAAAACGACTTTTCGAAGTCACTGTTAAAAGTTAAAAACAAACTAAAAATTACTTAATATAGGGAATTTCGTCAATGATGACAATTTTATCGTTGCCCAAATACCCAGTGCGAGCTCAATTCGGTTGATCTGTACATCCAAGTGACTAATAAAAATCAATTTTTGCACAATCTTAGTTAAATGTATCGTTAAACAGGTAATTTTCGCAGAAACATTCAAAAGAATAATGACTCATTGGTGCCAGCAGGCAAGAGAGTAACGTGTTGAAACATAGGACGGTAGCAAATTAGAGGCAGATTGTTACTAATTTTTTGATTTATATCACCCTCATATGATGACGGCATAAAAAGTTCAGGACATACAAATATACTATCAAAGAAAATGATCGACTAACGATAAACGTCTAATAATACCTTGAGGTTAATCCTTTATAAAAGCAGAATAGCTCACCATTTGTAAGCATAGCAGTAGTACAAATTTATACCTGAAAACTAGTGATGCAGGGTTCGCTGAATTTAATAGTATGAATGTGACTGATTACACTAATGTACTCCTGCTGTAGTAGCTATGAGATAGCAGGTCCTAACCGAACAGCCAAGCGTAGTCTTCAAAGCATCACGCCACGCCCTATTGAACCAGATACACGAAATAGTTTTCATTACAGGAGTGTATTACTTTGGCGTAACGAGGCACGGTAATAATGAAAACTAAAACTTACATTTATCTAGAGAATTAATTTCGTGTTCGACATCGATGCCTAAAATGTTAAGAGTATTATAGAATAGAATAGAATGAGGCTATAGGAACGAACCATCTGGCTCATTCTTGGGTCGGATGATCACTTCAATAATTATTCGCTTACCTAAGTCCCATGCCGTAATTCTAGCCGCGTCAACCATGGCGGCAGCGAGATTCGGACCCTGGTCTTCCCGTTCGCAAGCGGATTCGCTCACCAATCGACCAAGCTGGCGCTCACCAGTCGACGAAGCTGGCAGCAACGATTTGTTCCGATGTTGAACGAATAATAGAAGTGAGAGAATCAAATTCAGAATAAATACAGTACCCTAGTGCAAAAAATTATTACTTGTATACATTTTTGTCTAGAAAAATAGCCCAGTCCCCTCCAAAAAATCGACATATACTTGATCGCGTATTTTTATGTATTTCTCTCTGCCATCTATCTGTGTGTGTCTCTACCATTTCTTCCAATCTATTACTTTTAAAAAATTATTAAACTGAAATCAGAACAGGTATACAGGTTTTATAAGCCTTAAATTGTGGATACCAAAGGTTGCTATAAAATGCGCCATTTTTCAGTTATTAGCCTTCTACGCGGCCATGTTATCAGTAGATTGGATACAGAATGGAATTTCTGTATATCTTCATGAAAAATATTCAGGTTCTGATAGTACCACAGGTAAAACTGATAAATGAATTTTATTTCATAGATCCTTAATTTTATCACTTTCAAACCGCGGAATTCCCACGAGTACTATCTAGGCCATGTTATCGGTAGATAGGATACAGAATGCAAGTTCTGTGTATTGATGGAATATATTAATTGAAAACAATAATTCGTCGTAAATCATTAATACATTCGTCTTTATAATAATTTCAAATTGGTCAAATCTCAACCGTTGAATTACCACGGGAACTATATAGTTATCTTTTAAATAAAGCATCGCATATTGCAACCTATCAGCACATGCATTCGAAGAAAATTAAAAATCATGAAAGACGAACCATATAATCCCAAACATGAAATAAAATGGCATCAATCGAGCGCCCAAAGCTAGTTTCAGTTCTATCAATCACATTTAAATAGTGAAAGAAATCACAAGAAATAACTCAAGTCTAAGAAAATACGAATTAATAACGAGCGAAGCAATTCCGCTACAGAGGTCCAATTCAAATTTCAACTCACTACCACTACAAATAAGAAAGAAAATGTCATCAATTTTCATTACAACATAAGTAAAAGTTATAGGCTCAAACCGCACGCAATTGAGAGTAATGTGAAGAAAGGTTAATTTCTTCGTAACGGAAGTAATTAACATTCGGCCTAAAATGCAAAAATTAGTCAATTCACGTAAAACTGATCACCAACGATGATGTAAATAATTCTAAATTAAACACAGTCCCACCTAAACAGTTTCAGTTCAACATACGCGGACAACCAATAATGGATTGAGGGAAATGAGTAATATATGCAAGTATATGTAAGCATATATATATATGCTTATATATGTATATATATAAACATATACATATATGCCGATATAGATATATATATATGTACAGTAGAAGACTTTTTAACCGGCACCCATATGACTTTACATTTGCTGGTTAATATCACCCAGGTAACCACAAACAATTCATAGACACGCTAGACATAAAAGGAAAAGAATATAAATTGCTTAAAGCAGTTAAAGAAGGAAAAACAATGAATAAATATATAAAGCTTGGCCAGCGAGTGCCGGTTTAAAGGAATTCTACTGTACTACACTACATATCATTAAAATCTAAACCAATAAAATATTAAATATATTTAAAAATACAAGGAACACAGAGGAATGAATATCTTCAGAAGTAATTTTTAAAACTAAAACACAGACTTGAACTGAATACACCAAAGATCAAAGCAAAAACATAGCGAGTGCGAATGGAGTTCCATTAAGATAGCGACAACTACATGAAATTTGAGCACAACCCAAGCATCAACAGCAGGGCCAACGATAATTACACGAAATCTACGCGATCAATATTAGTGTTAAATGATAGTAGAAGCGGAAGGTAACAAACTTTTAATAGACCTGTAGTACCTGTGGCTACATATTTCTACCACTTCATATGCATCTTACGGTTTTTCCAAAGTTGTGAATATAAAGAATTAACATTAAAAGAACAGTTCCAGTATTGTTAAAAACTTGATCACTTATGAACTCAAGAATGCAGCACATGCACGTCGTACCTTTGTATTCGTTTGCCCCACAGTGGCAAAATAAAAGCGTTTTTCAACGACGATATGCTCGTTATACGCGGATTTACACAGGTACCTCCTAGCGTTTTACAGCTAAATTTTTTCAAAAAAATTCAAAATTCAATTTAATTTTGTGTGGGTGGTTACTTCACAGTACGCCGGCTCTACCACGAATGAGAAAAAAGAAAACTGAAAGAACTACGAAAATCAAGCCGAACCATCAGAAGCCTCTTGCAACAAGCGTTGCTGAGTTTGTGGTGGTAGCTGTTTCTGATAAACACCATCTTGACAGGAAATTACGAAAGTAGACCAGCAGATCATTTACCCATTTTTCTTTCCCATCCCCCAAACCGAGAGGACCGCAGGAATCCTACCCGCCGAAGAGAAAAAACTAAGTTTACAAGGGTCACTAAAAAATCCCTAAGTAGTGCCCAGACAATCCAATTTTCTCATAGTTATTGCAGCAATGAATTTAAGGACTCATTCCTAAATTTATGGTGGATTTTGAGGGTACCTCGTTCCAGATGATTGTAAACACATACAACACAGAGACCACAATCAACACCACGGCAGGTAACAATAGCGAGTCACTTCGAACAGAAAGTTTACGTACACAAAGCAAACAAGCGAAGAGGGCACGGAGAGCAGTTCTCCTGCCGAATTAAAAAAAAAACGAAATACCTGTACTTTATCTGATTCACTGAACTGCCGACCTTGCAGTGACAAGCATCACAGAGCATGTGCAGGTAAGGACGTCGATAGAACTTTTGCGACGATGGTACTAAATTCATCAAAATACATTGAAAATGAATCCCAAGTTAAGCAAATGGTTTACAGCGGTTTCAAGATTCGATGTGACAGCGCAAAGAACACTATTGAGTTCTTGAATAAACAAACATTTGCATGTAGAATCAACAAACAAACATTTGCATGAATAAACAAACATTTGCATGTAGAATCAATTTCAAACTTCTTTACGACTCCATAGTAGGAAAATAGAACAGCGGTCCTGTACATATTTGTCGAACAAAATCCAGAAGCTGAGCTTCCCAAATTAAACGCAATCTCTGACGAAATTGCGAGATTCGTAATTTATGGGGAAACGTGATTTTTCTTCAGTAACAAGTGAAATAAAAAAATTCTATACAACGATCAGTATAAAAATACTAGACTTAACTCTACGATCATATATAGTCGGTACAAACGGCAACATAAACACAACAGCAATCTATTCTACACATGTCTCGAGTTACAGCAGGATGAAGCAGACTTTATTTATAAAAGTCCGTTAGAAGAGTCGGCTACAAACACCAAGCACTGATATGGAAACATCTATAATATCTACCATGAACTTCTTTCTGTCATTCTACGTGTATGGAACTCATTACGAACACGTAATTTTCTCTACACCTCCCTAATTAATAATCATTATTGTGCGCAAGTCTCTACTTAATCCGATATTTTTCCGGACAACTCCAGGCGCTTTGCAAGTAAAGTGTTAATTAGGCACAGTAACAGTAAAAAAATTAATTCACATGCCTACCGTCATTGAAAGCAAGCAACGTCAGGCTTTTTAAAATGAATTCATATACTCCTATCCTAATATCAATCCTGTTAAGTTTGTCCATACGAATACTTATCAATATTTTATCTCCTACTAAGGATATGAATAATGAAGAAACTGATAAATAAAAATTAATCTATCCATAAAACAAATCATAAATAAAATAAGAACGATGAAGAGCAACACTCAAACGCACCAATTTATTATTTTAACCAAAAGAGAATCCTTGTAACATCTCAATAATAAAATCATCATCAATAATAAAAATTCATGAGCAATCGTTTAATTTTGATCATTGAGTAATATCAATAAACTTCTTGCAAGATTCTTAAGTTCATTATTCAAACCTAGGCAGTAGAAAAAACGCTGCCTCGAACATTGCGCTTTAGAAGCAACAGAATAAACAAGAATTTTATCCGAAGTAGCTAAGCGTCAATTCTCATAAGAACTAATGTAGACATTCATGAATTAGCTTTTGTAGTCATTACTACATGACCCGCAAGCACTGCATATTTTTCTAAATCAATCAGTTGGAAGTGCAAGCTCTAACCACTGTAACTTCAATGAAAGTCATTCTCTAGAGGGAATTCAGACAAATTAAAAGTAAACAGGTAACAAAAAGTGAAGTCAGTTGCTGAAACCTACTCCAGGTGGTCAATAAAAATAGCGCAGCCGATATAGAAAGAAATAAGTGAAATCCCTCGTTAACAAAGAGATCCTTCGTATCACCCAAGCAAACCCAGTTTTTTTTTGTGTTTTCAACTTATATTAGACAAGGAAGATGGTGCAAAAGTAACAACTGCACATGTGAAGCAAATACAGTACAAATTTGAACAAACTACGACCAACAGAGCAGAAAATAATACCCTGTGGAGCCTATACGTTATATTCTCGCCTGCGATGAACAACTAGCATGTTTTTTAGGCTTTAAAATAACGAGCCAATCAAGGAGGAAGCTCAAAAAAGGCAACTGAAAACAATTGAGAAAATATTCCATAAGTAATGAGGGACGTATATAAAAGGAAAATAATATACGGAATATATAACTTCTATCGATATGTCCAACTGAGCAAGTGGTCTACAGTACTCTACAGTTAGTAGGTAGTACGCAGTTAACCCTGTTGAGCTAAGTACATCAGTTCGACGAAACCAAATGAGCACTGGAAGTTATAGAGCCAACACACTATAAACTCAAATTGACTTACGTAAAGAAATTACCACACCATAAAAACATGAGGGAATCCTGATTTATTATATGTCAATTTCTAATGGAAAAAGACTCGCCCAACAAACTGCACTAGCTGAAGAGTACAACAACAGACGACAAAAATGCATTTCAGGCGGGCGACCTTTTATGGTGAACGCAGAGGAATTAGGAATTTCACTATTGCGCCCAGCCCTAAATATTCTGAGATTCCAATAAATTTCATATTTACCAACAGGATCAAGAGTTATTACGTGAATTAAATATACAGAAACTACAGCCATCTTTCACTACTTCGCGCTCCACCAACTACACTACAACGCGGATTTACTTAAAAATATATCTAAATTTATACGGCATATTGTGAAGGTATCGCATCGCAGATACCCGCGACCAATAGGTAGTCCTATTGCTTCAATAGTTTAATAAATTTAGCGGCAAGAATGAGCATTTTAAGTCGATACATATATTTCAATTCATAATTTTAAATGTATCAAAATAGTAAATAAGGAAAAATACATGCATACGCTAAATGGTTAGACATAAAATAAGAAGTGTGCACGACGAAGCCTTGCCAGAGAAGCTCTCAATTCAAGCATCATCATCCCTTTTCATCAAACAAATCTTAGTTTTTCAGCACCTACAACCAATTTTTTATGTGCGTTAAATTATTATTAACCCCCAAATGCTGAAAAAGGGTTTAAAAATATAAGCAGAATGTACACTGCATACAATCGACTATTCACAGAAAAGATGTTCTGCATTTACAGTATAGACGCATATGTTGCAGTTTTTCATAGGAAAAGCCTCAAAAATTAAGTTAAAACGTTCGTTGCCGCTGGATCCACATGTGCGTCTAGTGGTCTCTTGCTGTATGATGCTGATGCACATGCGCCTCATTTATTCCTATGTATTCAATGACGCGTAATATTATTCGGCAGCACTTTTGTGCTACCGATAGAACCTCGACAGAACCAATCAAACGTGAAAAATTAAAATTTTGATGCATGTCCATTCCAAAATTATAGAGGCGTACATGTAACGACTTTAAATTTCACGCGACAGCGAACGTGTCAAAATGTTGACATGTTCATTAACATGTTGACATGTTCATTTTGCACATTAGAAATTAAATATAAGAGCGCAGTAAAGGTATATATCTGTTAAGACTATAAGGTCATGAAAAAAACGTAAAAAATAAAAAAATTAATCATTTCAACCCCACGGATTTCTTCAATTTCATTACTCTGTACCAGAATTAGCACGAGTTCAATATTTAACGTGTTATTAAAGTGATTTTGGAACAAATTTTACATAGAAATTCTTCAACGCTTACAAATGCCTATTTTAGCGCACTTGGATTTTGTAAATAAGGTACAAAAACCCTATTCATTTTTAGTTATTTACAGGTTTTTTTTCGCAATCTATAGAAAAAAATTAGCGTATTTGAAAATTTTTATCGAACTTAGAATTCTCAAATGAAAATACGAAAAATGTCGTAAGGAAAATGTACGAAAAATACTTGTACAAGTGTTTGCGTTTTGTTCTCTTTTAAAATCTTTATCTCCAATTTCATTTGGAGAATTAGCTTGGGTCTAGCTCTAATTAGCTCTAGAAATAGCTTGGGTTGTATGAAGAAACGAGTTATTCAAGTTGTTTTCGATTGAAACAACCTTTATATACAAAATCGTGAAAGTTCACATTTGCGTCTTTTTTAAGTCCAAATTCCAAACGCTGCAAAACCATAGGGCAAAATAAATGTCATTTTCATTTCATATTCTGGAACTTATCGGTGAAAAACTTATCGGACTTCACCCATCGGTGAAAATCCATGTGGTGTAAATATTTATTTTAATTTTAATGCATATTTTTGTCACTATACTTCTTATCATTCGTGTGAACTTTTCTCACGCTCATATAAACTTTTTGCATGCCTCTGCTCCCTCCACTCTATAGTGACATTTTGAGACACTTCAAATAATTGTCACTTATGTTTATATACTGCAAGTTTATTTTGCCTATTTTTCTTAGGCTATAAAATATTTTTACCACTAAATTTATTAAACTATACAAGAAATAAGACTGCCTATTTATCACGGGTTCAAAGCTACAATGCAAAATCCGCGATTTGATAAAATTGGATATATTAAGCAGAAAAATGCGTGATATAGTGAAACAGCAACAGGTGAAGTACATATAGTATAATAGCATGGAGTAACTGTACGTAAAAAAATAAGGATACAATACCTTCATAAAAATACATCTAAACTAAAAAATTTAGTTCACTCAGCAAATATTTTAACAAGAATATTTAAAACATACGGACCATGTAAGACAGGCACAAGCCAATTCACAGAAGCTTAAAAAATTCTCGAGTCAGATGGAATCCAAGGAAACAGCAACATGAACACAACGAGAAACCATGAAGTCGACAGTAAAAAATTCGTAGAGTAGCTGACACATTTACTCCGTTTTTAACCTGTTTAATTGACGTTAATCCTCAAACGCTCTTCCTTCCTCACTCATTTGCTAATTATTTGCTATCCTTTCTCCTTTGTCAGCGCAATACACTAGAACTACAATCCTCACTTGCACTAACTAACACTGTCGCCTCTTCAAATTGCTATCATGTTTTCGTAATGCCATTCATCTAGAAAAATATAAGTGTCTAGAAATTTTACACGATTTTCACACATTCCTTCAATCATTTAATTTTTCTTGTTCCTCCAATCAGTCATATTTCTTACCTTAAACACTGTATTTATTCCAGCTGCTAACTCTGTCTTTTTTCTCCTTTCATCTCTAATCTCATTTTCAAGAAAAATGCTTGTTTTCCTCTTTTTCCGTTGCTATCATGTATCCCGTATCTACCAGCACTGGCCTACAGGATTTCACCTCCAAAACTTGTCCTCAAATCGTCTATCATTTTGTTCAGTCTAAAAAACTACTCATCAGCAAACATCGTTCAAAAGTTCCCAGGTTCATTCCAAGCATTTCTTGGGTCCTAAACACAACTGCATTTAAAACCACAATTTTTCTTCACCCACGTCCATCCCCTTGACACCTGCGACCTTCTCACTACGCAACACAGAAAACATTTTCTAGCCAGTACAGTCACTCATTCTCTTGTCCATCATTAATCACTCGTAAGACTTAGTCTTCCCTTTCCTTCCCTGAACAAAACCTCACCCTTCTTTCATCCCAGTTTAATTCAACAAAAATTAATTTAATTCTCATTTTCTCAATCATTTTACATTGCTCAGACCTTTCACGATTATCCACGTAATAAAAAGTGACCAAGTCCAAGACTTATGAAGACATTAGCCTCCCCAAATATTCTAATCTTGATTCCTTTACAGTAAGCACAATTTCCTTGTACTCTCGGTCATTTGGTATACGCCCACACATCACAGAACAAGTTTACCTCTTACTAAAGCCTGAGCAGCTAAGCTTCTTTTCAATGCTTGAACCGGGCAGCTTTAAAGAAAGCCTGAAGAAGTAAAGCCTTTGGCTTTAGAGGAGTCACCGTATATATCAAGGCTACACGCATGCAGAGTTTATCAAAAAACCCGTGGACGACTCGAGAACAAAATGAAGCAAAGAACTTTTTACCGTTTACCGTAGTACGGGACATTTGTTCGCTATACTTGCTCATAATTTGAGAATTGGTTTCTTCAAATATGTAAAATGAAAAGTACGAATAACACCAGCTCTAGTCAGCCATGTATGCACGTACTGAACAGTAGTAAATAACTTGAACAATTCAACCGAATTCACGACCGACAAAAGCCACCTCGAAGCGACAATAAGAGACCCATGTTTATCGATTACACAATAAAATAATAACAGTGACAAGAAGGAATTACTCATGTAAATATACATGAACTTCGTATTAAGTTATTGAAATGAAAAAGGACAAAATTGAGTATAAACGAAACGTAGAAATTGAGAAGCAGGTTATAACTACTCATCATTTCTTATCATTTATACAAGGTTTTCAGAGTCATTGTGTACATGTTTTCTATTACCAAACAGGTTACAATATAGAATACAGAAGGTATAATAAATGGTAATTGCAAACTAAATTGCAAGTGTACCGGTACTCGTTTTGCATAATCAGTTGCTTTCAGTTCTTGTACAACGATTATTTTATAGGAGGTGATTAAACTTTTTCATGAACAAAAATGTTATGAAAAATTTTATAACTAATATGAAGGGCAAAGTGATTTTCCGAACACCCTGTACTTTCAATGCAACTACAAGAAATCGACTTTATTAAAGAAAATACCTGAACTTAAAAAAAAGTTTGGCATACGCACGCAAAGTTGACACACGTTGCTTCTATTACTAGTATGATTAAGTGAACTTTGAGCATTTGCACGTCAAGAAATGAGCAACTTTAAATACAACATATGTATATATATACTAAATGGTTTGCGTTTCAATTTGTTCATCAAGCGCTTAATTGAAAAAAGAGATTCCTGTCATTAAATGACTAATATTCCACTCAGTCATAGAGTAACTGCCCATCAGCAGTCGCATAAACAATTGAACAGAAAATCAAAATGTATTAACTAGGCTCTGCTTATAACAAAGAATAACGGTCAGTAGTTGTGTTGGATACGTTGACTATGAAAAAACAATTAAGACAAATTCACAAGTTATCATTCAAAAAATAACAAGGAAGTTATTTTTTCGAGTCAGGATAATTTACTTCACAAGTATCAACTTGCAAAGCTAATTCGTATTGCACTGCAAACTATAACTGCTGAACAAACGTGACTTTGCTTTAGTACACTTCTTTATTGAGGAAAGTTGCAGTTTAGTCCATCCACGTGGAAAACTTTCTGACAGTATCGTAAAACTCTCGGGCCAAGTGGTGAAAATTATTATTGCACCAACACGTCCTTCTTGTCTCAATCTATTGATAATTATGTTACGATGAATTTGTGTCGCTTATCGACACTGAGACACGGAATCTATGAGACTAAAGACGGTTCAATACTACGTAACCCGACATTTTTCATGCCCTGTGTATATATTTTAATTAGTGAGTCGACGTTATTTAGAAAATATAAAATCAAACAATGAGTTAATTACTTGAAATGTAAACGAAAGTACCCCACAGTCATAGTGAGAGAAAATTTTTTTTCCCTCTGGCAAACGCAACACCTTAAATTGAAATTAAGTTTTTCCAAGTCATCTTTGTATCGGTTAGTAATGCAGATATACCAATCAATTGCACAGCAAAAACTATTAAACATGCACCAAAATTAAACCTAACGAGTAAAACATACAAAAATGATGAGTCATACAAAATTTCACAAACGTGATCGTCAGTCAGGTGGTCAATATTAAGGCAAAGTTTAGAACTGGCACAGATAAAACACAAAACAAGAATTATGTAGTCAAAGTCAAGTTACGGAAATTTGACTAAAACTGGTTTAACGACAATAAAAACCCAGACTCGAAATGCGCGAAGTCGGTGAAACACACACGGAAACTTCTCAAAAATAATCCCAGGTGTTTGACCAAGGATGCGCCAGCGCGCGTAGATAGACTACGCGGGAACGTTCGAGAGCAAGATGTCACTAGAGATGTTGGTCAGTGATGTTATTGAAGGCAGAGTTTTCCACAACATGTTGAGTCAGTTGTTGGTAGCTAATTGTGCCCACACCCACCTGCTGCTGCTGCTGTTGCTGCTGCTGAGTGAGCGAATCGCTACTGCCGGTGTGACTGCTGCTGCTACTGCCGTTGAGGTCAGCAAACTTCTCAGTTAGTCTTCTAAGCGACAGCTCGCCTAATGCTGACAGACCCGCTGAGCTGTTCTGTAAATGGTCACAAAGATTGCAAGGTAATTAATAATTTGAGAGCTAGAAGTGAAGCAGAATGAAATTTCATCAAGTAATCAGATTATTCAAATTCGACCATCGACGAATATGAGACATGATTGGTAGGCATGTGAATCAGAATTTCTGTTCAGATAACTTCTAAATCAATATTTATTGACACTAAAAAATTAAAGCAATTAGCAACACAAACAAATAATCTCGTAAACTACAGCTACGCTTAAATCGTAGCTAAGCATGCGTAGTAAATTACACTACAAAAATAATTTTCGTATACGCAGGAAGATCCAAGGTCAAGAAAGACCCTTTGCTACCACGAAAGAAAATGTTTCTGAATTTTGTAATAAAAACAACACTAACTCCAAAATACGAGCATCAAATTATCCGTTTCATCATAAAGTAACTAAATTTGCAAAGGTACTTAGATCTTTAATTTTATACAGGCTCTTAACAAGTTTTCTCTTTCTATTATTCATAAGACAGATTCACATACCTTGGCATTCTTAACCCCTCGAACGATTAGCTCACAACGAAATAGACCATGCTCGTAAAATAGCGCATCTCTAAGGCATTTGCCCATGTGAAATTTTTCGAGTGACGTGTTATGAAGTTGGCAAGGCTAGAACAAAATAGAAAATTAACAACAGGAGTGAGCCGTTTGGTCCATTCTTGTGTTGCTACCCATGTCCCATAGCAGCTAGATTGTTGCCGGTAGAATTTTACAGTGGTTTCCCTATTTTTCATCCAGATACTTAAAAAAAACGGAGCGGCGTGAAAGATTTACTGGTTCGCACACAAACGCAATTTACAACGTCCTTTCGAGCACATTTATATCCAAAATTTTTTTAATAAACACCTGTCACTATTTATCCGAACTAACAAAATCGCAACTACTGTAACACAACACAACTCACCCTTGGTTGCCTGACGTTGTGGGTGTAGACCAGGACAGAAGATCCGTCTGTTTTGGTGTACTGAATAGGCAATTCTGTCACCGCAGGACACGGAGGCGGAGACGGGAAGGTACCAGAAGAAGAGCTCAGCAGCTGCTGCACCATGGACTGAAGGCACAAAGACATCAGCACAGCTTGGTTGCTCAACACGCGCACCCAACGAAGCTCTCCAGCTCTCAAAAGGTACTCAAAAGAAAGCTCCAAGATAGCACCCAACTCTGCTGTGTCTGATCTTGACAAAAATTCTTTCATGGTACGCGAAGTAATATCTTCATGGCTGTCGGCAGCTTCTTTGATATTTGCGCCGTTACCAAATCCGTTAGTAGGACTTGTCAAACTGCTGCTTCCAGACACAACTTGTGTAGCAGTTGATTGGCTGCCGCGTATGGAACTAGATTGTTTGGAAGAAGAAGACGCCTGTTCGCAGTGAGCACCGTCCAGTCTGACAGTATCTTTATGAAGAGGAGGCAGAGCGGAGTCCGGGGTGTTACGAGGACTACTGGAGCTGCAGAGACTGTGGTTGCTGCCAAACCCGCTGCTGTTGCTGGCAGTGCTGTTCTGACGGGAGTCTGTCAGGGCTTGAGAGCTACTGCCGGGACTGCTCTCCAGGTCAGAAGATGGAGAGTGCATTTCAGGACTAGTCTAAAAAAGAGAAAATATCTTGATGACAATACCAGGTACCCTGGCTTCAAATTGAGAAGGCAGCTGAGCATGAGCCGTATCAATTACACAACCATAATGGCAGTGGTCTTTGCCATAATATAGTAATGATCAGGATTTAAAGGAATGTTTCGGTATGAAACAATATCTTCATCAAAGTACTGTACCGAATTTCAAAGGACGGAAAATTCTAAGAAAAATGTAAAACCAAGTCACTAATCTAACATGACTTAAACAGGAAAACAAAATATAAATGATACTCGCCACAAAAAGAAAAAATGATGTAAGAAGAAAAAAAAGGATGAAGACATTCCTGCTGGAAGTCATTTAAACGGTACACCGTTCTGCCTCACCAGGGAGAAAGATAAAAGAACGTAGGCAAGACAGGGTTCAACTAAATTACCTCATGACTTATGTTTTATCATGACTTTTACATCAAAACTTTTAAAACATAAATAAGAACTTATTTTAGTACGACTTATATGGTTTAAATATTATGTCATACATTTTATTAAGTTTTATATTTCATTACGACTTTTATATCATAATATAAAATAACTTTATACTACGAGATAAGTCCATCAACGGAAGTCGTTCAACTCCTCTAACAAGCATTCCTGAATCCGCTGTGTACGCTAAGCAACTTCTGCGTTGCCAAGCGTTAGTTATACAAGTCCTTAAAACACGCTCACGAAACCAGGATAATCCTCACACCAGAATCCAGAAAATCTGAAGAATAATGCATAACCCTCAGTTAACAATTATGACCCAGAAAACAAAAACGACAATTCCCATTAAACAGCTTTCTAATAGACGATACATAATTGCAGAGAAAAATGTGCTATTCTTCAGATATATCAAATTGCCGATCCAAAAGGAAGTTTAGATTATCAACGAAAGAAACTTTAATTAAGAGAAAACGTATAAGATACAATCTAAAAAAAATTAATAAAATAAAATGGTGGTAAAAATGGCACTGAAATCAAGAGCACGCTTCAAGGAAAAAAATTATATTACCTGGTGAGTAGAGATTCTCCAGCAACGCATTCTGGTCACTTTGAAACTACCCTCTTTGATCAGGCCGTCCTCTCCGTCTATTCTGCACAAAAGAACACCAAAACTCAGTGGAAAAACTCACAAATAAACGCTGTCGGTGCTAAGACAAGCAGGGTCAAGCGATGCTTGTTTTTCAGCTGTCACGCTAACACGTTAGTATCAATTACCACTTAGAATTAAAGCTTCTTTCTTCTATTCACGCAGACAAGATCAGGACAACGTTCAAAATGGCGGTAAAATTATGAAGAATTCATGATCCTTGAACCGTGGAGGAAGAATACCAGGGTTTTCAACATCACAGATACTGAGAGTAGAAAAACATCGCTCCTAAAGCATCCTTTTTACATGCTGGCCCATGCTGCGTGTTCAGACCGTGTCTCGACAAGTTAGGGGCTCGTAGAGACTTCTGACATCCACAGAGGGTTCGTGGGGTGATAATAGAACCCCTGCCTTAGAGTATCTCAAAGACACCCCAACTAAAACAGCTTCTCTAGAGCTTGGTAAAGCTATACAACTTTTTTTTTAATTCGGCGATTGGCGTGAGATACTCCAGGCGATCTCATGTCACCAATCTCTAAGGGATCTCACAAAGCCCCAACTAGAACAGCTCCTCCAGAGCCCAGAAAAGCAGTACAAGAACCGTTGTCTCATTCAGCAAGTAGTTGACGGTCAAGTGATTTTCTATCTCCAATCAATATAGCATCAACAAAAAACACTAGAGCAGCTCCCACAGAGCTCAAAGCCCACAAACTGTACAACAACTTTTGAGATCCAGTAAGGAGTTACTGGTTAGGTGTGCCACACACCTGAAGTTGAGCTCGTTGCAGCCAGCAGCGATGGTGACAACGGTGTTAGGGGCAGGGAAGTCGCACAGGCATCGAGAGAACTGGACGCTGCCGTAGTACTTGAAGGTGCGTGCAAGTTCCAGGTACTGCACATGACATATATGTTAAAACCTGATCTGTTTTCAGTCTGATGCCAAGTCCTCATGGCAATCAATAGCTCCCAATTAATACCTATATCTTAACGGCTCCAACTTAACAGCTACAACTTATTAGGTATACTTTGTAGCTACAGTTTGATAGCTAACACTTAATAGCTACAATTTATAAAGTGCAGTTTGATAGCTAACACTTAATAGTTACAATTTATCAAGTACAGTTTGTAGCTATCAGAGACGTATTTGAAGCACTGCCACACGGTCTAACATCCAGTTCCGTACATTTTTTTGCAATAAAATAAAGTCCATTACGTTATTTTTCCCCAATAGTATCAGAAAATATCAGTTTAGAAAATATAATCCCAGTCTTCCTCACACACCGATATAATATTCGTACCTGTCAGTCTGTAATGAAATGAAATCGTTCATTGCAGAAACATATTTAAGTGTTGCAATAGACACCATGACAAGAGCAATTCCATTCTCTTCTTGCCTTCTAAACCAAGTATTCAGTCTAAAAACTACACATCAGTTTCTACTACAGCACAACTGCACATCAATTTCTGCTACAGCACAACTACACATCAGTTTCTGCTACAGCACAACTACACATCAGTTTCTGCTACAGCACAACTACAAACCAATATCTAGAGCAGCAAAACTAAAACTCAGGACCTACTTCAAAAATTCTAAAACTAGGCAACGTGTTACAGAAATGAAGAGCAGAAGAGTCACCTCTCGCTTCTGACCGCGGGCCTGCAACTGAGCAAGTGTGTCGTGTTGTTCAGACGTGACCAGCAACCAACCATGTTGCACCTCAGCCACCACCTGTCCGTACACCAGCCCCAGTCCTACTGTGTCCGCC
>VCRD01000594.1:61239-139641 GCA_006783055.1 Trinorchestia longiramus | reverse complement strand
AACGCCTGTGCGTGAGTGACATGTGTGCACACGACTAAATTGACTTACGTGGTTAAGGTGTACGTGCATGACTGATGGATTTACTTTTAGACGGCATGGGACTTCGGTATTGAACCAAGAATGGGCCAAACGGCTCGTTCCTATTGCCTTATTCTATTCTATTCTAAACCAGCACAACAATTAAGAGCCCACCAAAATTGCACTAGAAAGCTTCCCAACATGTAAACAGTTAACCCTCTTTTTCATTATTAACAAATTTTAAATTCATAAAAGGTTTGAAAGCCAGCTAAATTGGCACAGGGATCAGGAATAAATGCTTTTTGTTGATTCTGAAGAAAATTGAAATTCAGAACAGGTTTAAAATCCTGCCAAAAATGCACAAGAACCTGTAGTAGATGCTGCGTCTGGAGAGCATCAGTGCCCGTGACAACAATTCTCTGGCCGTTCATGAGATAGACTTGAATGGGCACCTCCTCAATCTTGCCTCCACCCGTGTAGCTCTCATGCTGTGCACATGCCAGGAACCCGTTGAAGTGGTGGTTCAGCAGCACCCTTGGCTCCTGGCTCACTGCCAGCATAAAATAGTGTGCACCAAATACTGCCAGCACAAGCAGCTTCTGACTTGCTGTGTCAGCACAACACAGTGTTAGGCACAGGATATCAGCAGGTTTCTATCATTCAATATTTATTTGATCCAGGTTAAAACTATCACCAAATCATAAGAAGTGAAAAAAGTATTACAATGAGGATATAGAATGCCAAAAAATTATCACAGAAATAATTGATGCAAGGGGTACTATGGCTTAAATAAACTTTCAATCAAGTCCAAGATCAAGTGTAGCCAAGTTTTGAGTCAAGGATACAAAAACAAATCAGTAGGACCACTAAATAAAATTTAGCACAAATGCCTACATTATAGTATCAACAATCATTACACTAAAAAAAATATATCAAGAACAAACAAATGAATTAATTCATTGCAACAATAGTTGAAGTTATACATACTAATAAATTGAGCAAAATTTTATGGATTCAATGTTTCTTTTAGAATTTTTTTTACTATGAGCCAATAGAATAAAACAAACTGCAATTTCTCAAGAAGAACAGAAATTATAAACCACACAGCATACAAAAAGTTGAAAAAAATTGATGTGCATTCTCAATGAAGAACCTGTAGTAAACAAAACTTACAAGCAAGAATGTATTTTTCCAGAGCATGTCTCCTGTCCTCAGTTTGCGTGGAGGAAAGAGGCAGGATTTTCTTGGGAGGGAAGGCAGGCAGGGAGATGTGAGGCAACTCCCGCTGCAGCAACTGGTGCAGGCTCAGCAGTTGCCTGTATCTCAAGCTGCAGTGTTGCCAGCCATTCACCTTGATATTGTATGCCTGTAATGTTCATTTTTATGAATTGATGCATCAGTTACTTGAGCAAAGCAACTGAATTATGCTTCTGTAGGCCTGAAATACATGTAAGACTTCACAAAAAGTCAATTGCTAAAGAAACAGAATTCAATAATGCTGTTCTATGTCTAACATAATTATTCATATGACTTACAAGATATCAATTGCTTAAAAATAAAGGGGGTAAATTAGTCTTATGAATTTGAAATAATTTTAAATTTCACAGAAAGTTCACTACTTAGCTCACTGTGTCCCAAAATTCTAATTTTCAGAATTCTGTAATGATTTTTAGAAACATACTACATATTTGACATAGAAACACATAGCTATTACCAACACTTGTTCAATTTTTAAAACAAACAAGATTTAGAATGATTTCATAGAGAAATCAGTCAACTTCTAATATTTCTTCATTTTTGAATGTTGTCCTATACACCAATATATTTAATACTTCATCTGCTAAATTTATGATATTTTACCATATTTGATGGGCTTCTACAACATTATTTTAATATAATTAAATTCATATGTGTTGTACATTTAATTTTTGATATTTTAACATTCATTCTTGTATGCTTTAGAACTCATGGATTATCAAACATGGATTAATGAATTCTATCATACACCAAATTTATATGTCCAGAAAAGCAAAAGGTATTTCAAAGATCCTATAGAAATAACTCTTTCCACAGATGAAAAATAGTATTTTGTCCAACATACAGCAGATACTAATTGAGCAGTGAATGATGAAGGGCCTAACAGAAGGGCACTAATTCAATGGATACTAAATAGAAAAACACCAAAATATATACTAACCAAATATTTTAGATCCACCTCTCTCAAAAATATTTCCAAACTTCAGAGCAAAGTAAAAATGTTCAAGAAAATAATTTATAATTAAAATTTACGAAACATTTTTTTTAACTTAAAAAAAACTAAAATCAGAGACTGGAAAGTCCATGAACAATTTTAAGCCTCAACTGCAAACTTACAATTTAAATTGTGCATTTTCTACAACTCATTTATCATCTATGTAAAGAATATAACATGAAATTATTAACTACTGAGCTCCAAGCTCCCTAAGTGTAAATGAAATTCTTGACAAGATACATTTCATTTATCTCACCAAGTACGTGCTCCCATTCTCATCGGTACATTCTTTGGTGTCAGGAATAGAAAAATGCATGATGGAAGAGTGGAATAAATTCTATGCCAACTGATTTTCAGTTAATTTAATAACACCAACTACTGTTGCTAATGAGAACAACGCTTTCATTTAAACAGAAATTTACAAGCAATACTTTAGCCTAACCGTCAGCTGGCATTTTGGCACGCACAGACGTAACGAGTTCACCTAAATTGCGGTACTTGAGGAATAACCGGAAATAAATTATCAAAATCAAACAGCATGCCACTGAGCGTTATTAACAACTTTTTTGGTCTATATCCCATTTACAAAATGTTTAAATGAAATCAAATGTTAGCTTAACCTTTCAAGAAAAAGAGTTTAATTATAATAATAGCAGAAAAAACTATTCATTACAGAAACGTTGACACAAAAAATATTTAATATATAGTTTTAAATTGCCTTATCGTTAAGATTCTTAAGTAGTAAAGATATATATAGAAAGTTACATATCTAAAAAAGATAATAAATGGGAAAGGAAATATAAACACGTCATCAACTGTCAGGAATGAGACACCAATAAAGACCAAGTAAATCGAAATTTCTAAATTTTCACAACTGCTTATTATAACAAAGAATATACAGTAAAAGCTTTAGATACGAACAGCTCTGTAGACGAAAAATTTAAGATACGAGAAGAATATGAACGAAAGATTCTGCTCCATATACGATCATTGGCTTGCATAACGAGCAAGGCTGTGAGTATACATGGTGTGCGTTTTCCGATCCACCTCGACTCGGATTCACCTCTTGTGAATCAGTGTCCCTTGTTCTGAGTGAGCGTGGCCGACTGGTGAGGGTACCCGCCTGCTATATAGAAGGCCCGGGTTCGTTCCCCGGGGCTGTCACGGTCTGTTTGTACCTCACGATTGACAGCTAAAAGAACATGTTTAGCAGCTGTTACACTTAGCGTAAGCCACACCTCACTTGCGGTCATCGATACGCTGGTACGAGCCTCTACTTTAAACTGCAGCACGGAGGACGGGGATCTCGCTTGAAGCATCACTACTTTTCTGAAGACCTTATCGATAAACACTGTTACTACTCATAAACAAAAACAATCTTTATTTCCAATCAAGTACACAGTACATAGACATTTAGTACATTGGTTTTTCAAATTCTTAAGGTTAACATTCTTAGCGTGCGTTTGTACGCTTGTGATTTACAGCAATTTAGTTACATTTAGCATATAGAGGCGTGTAAAGCCTGTACATAATTAGTAGACATAATTTTGGAGAAAAACTGGAAATCCAATATTAGCTGATGCAACTACAGTTAAAAGGAGTAAGCATCCCTGCTAGCGATACTGCAAAAACGAGTTTTAGTCCCGTAGCCAGTTTCTGTCTGATCATCGGTTGACGTGATACACGTCCTGCATGCTGCGACGCAGGACACTCGAAGTTACATCACGCTCATCGAAGAGACATCGAAAACAGTCGTTGAGACAATCATCGCTAGTCTAAAAATGTTAGCATCATGAATTGAAAATCAAATATGTATGCACTGTACTCGCACGCATGATTGAAAATAAATTATTTTTCCTGCATGCATTGAATTTAGCTAACCTATGCTCTTTATTACTGATTAAAATAACTTTCTTCAATGATCATTCACCGCAAATTTCAATAACTGTTTTAGTGAAGTGCATGAAGGGATAAATTTGTTGCTAAGCCTCTGGTTAAAAACAGGGTTAAGGGGCAGTTAACTTTCATATAAATGCGCAATAATAAAGTTGCCACTGTTTATCCCACAAGATTTCATTTCGATAAGATTGCTTACAAAATAAACCAAACAGTTTACTTTAAAATAGATGTTTTGTACTCTACAGTACCTGACACCATGCTTTGAAGCAGTTTTATAGAAGCAACAATTGATCGAAGTTTGTTCATTTGCTTACAGCAAGGGGGCACCTAAAAAGTAAGAATTAACAAGGCCCATATTTTGTACCCCTATTTAACGTTTTCATTAACATAAAAACACTACCTAGCATTAAAACTTCAATGGATATTCGCTTTGATAACTATAGATGTCGTTAAAATTGTAATGACGCTTTATGCTCGTACAAAAACCTGCAGAAGCCACGCGACAAAAAATGGAAGTCATAAAATTTTCATTCCTCTCAAAACCACAAGTCTTTGCTATTAAAGATAGAAGTCGAAAACACGGGGATGAAAGACTACTACATTTTTACTTTTACTATCAAGTTACACAAAATATACGAACACGAGCATGTACCTGGTGATTGATGAAAAAGTGCTTTAGGCATCTTTCCACAAAACTGTTAATTCCTAAACTCCAATAGCAATTGCCTGAATGTATAAACAATTAAGTACAATGGAAAGACGATGTTCGTCATTGTGGATATAAAAATGTTTGTACTCAAGAATTTAGAATATACAGTTCATGAGTTGATTTAGGAGTTTCAAGCACAAAGAAAATAATAAAAAACAGTAACACCTGAAAAATATTCGTGTATCCAGTAGTAAAACAAGAATTATATATGAGCTCACCTTTGACTTTTCAAAGAAAGAACTTCAAACACAGGCATCAGTTCATTAATTATTTTAATTTTTCTCATTATTAATAAATTCAGGGTTCAACAGCCATGACGTCAATCATCACAGTGACACTCATGATCAAAATTCAGTTGCACTACGCGAGTGCCACATTTTAGTCTCGGTCTGCACAGCAGTCAAAAAAAGAATGCACGAAATTTAGCAAAGATGAAAGCGAGGGTGAGAGAAGGGAAGACATTCTAGTAAGAGGTCGGTTACACGATACACCGGTCCTTCACTTGAGATACAGGGACAAGGAAGATGGAGAAATGAGGCTAAACAAGTACCCCAAGTACTTTACTATGAAGTGATGCAGAGTTTCTTAAGTAGCCAGTGATGTCACTACGGAGCGCTACTTCACTGTGATACACTGAACATGACAAGCACCACCAGCGTATCACCAAACACGGAGTTAACAATTCTCTACATTCCCAGCACCAGCTAATAAATTTAATTTTTTTGCAAGCTTTGGCAAATTCAGAAGCCACTCTCGAAAACATACTAAAATATGAAAGACTAAGTGAGAAGCCTTTGAACCAATAAACTCCGAGGTGTTTAATGTAGCATATCATTTCTATTAGGAATTTGACTTTCTATCGCTACAGAATCATGCTCCTCCGAAGACATGTTCGTAAAGACTCCATGTCGCTGCTGCTCCGAGCAATCAAAGCTAATAAAAGTATTATAGTTTTTTTAGTGGCACCACCGGATGCTCATGTGTGACAGCATGGGTGTGATATAAGAAAGCCTTGTGGAGTTAAGGTGGGAGAAATTATCTGGGAATAAGGACAAAATGCGTCCAATTCAATCAAAAATAAATTAAGCTGTTGAACAATAAGCAGGTATAAAATGACGCACGGAGTGATAGCAAAAATATCGCCCAAAGCAGGCATTGACAAGAGGCAAAATTTAGCAAGGTTCATGAGTGATTTCATTCAAAATGCGCAGCATAGAAGTAAACGCAAAATATCTGTTGGTGGTTGTGAAACTGCAGCACTAACTTCTAGAACAAATACCGATAGAAGAATCTCTCGTAATTGAGTTGGAATTTACAAGGAGTTGCAGCGGAGAACAGTAAAGCTGACACTGCTTGGCTGGCAGAATAGGGCCTCCCAGTTTACAGCACTATAAACATGATAAAGCAGGCAAAAGAGAGTGGGTCCGAGTTACCAGCGAAATTGATCATACGAGACGGGCAAACGTGAAAATTAAGGCAATCAAGATATCACAGTTTCAAAAAACGACTACAAACCTGCTGAAGTGAAATAATCTTACTTTCTTCGATATTTTAATTTTTCTAGAAATGAAAATTTATCGTAAATCTTCCACAAACTGATGCCACTTAGAAGTTCGCAAAACAAATGCAACGCTACACAGAATATCACTTAAAAAGTTTTTCACGATGACGTAACCATCATAAACGAAATTTTAAGTTTCAGTAAACCCCCAAAATAAAAGGAGACGCTATTGTGAGATGCAGTGTGTGCAATATTTTCTTCTCACTGGAGATCAAGAGCGACAAAAAGTCTAACTCTTAATTAAACTTAATCTAAAACAAACAACTACCAGAGAGGCGAGATAAGCAGTGAGAAGCTGAAGATTTTGTTGAGGACGTGTAGTGACTAAGTGTTCTTGTAGAAATACATTAACCTACCCTCTACCCTCCAAGGGCGATTGCTATATCCACGAAAAGCTCCGAGCTCACAAGAGATGCTAAAAAATAATTATCAACAGCATATCCCAGCCATTGAAGATATAATAAAATAAGGTGGCACTTCATAACTAAGGAAAATTAAATTCGTAGTATAGAAGTGCGCTGTCCAAATATCTTCAGTATTATTCCCCTGATCAAAAAATTCCTGAAGCATTGTGCTGGATGATAGTATGATGATAAATATGCTCACCATCATTCAAGTCTTGGAGCAAACCTACGTATGGTATTGTGCTAGATCATGGTATTATGGTATTTGTCTCGTGCATCTAACAGTCACGTGAATTAAAACCTTAATAAGACAACTCTATTTACAGACGAGTTCAATAAATGAACTCTCCTTTTATACACAGACATCGTAACGATAACAATATACAGTACCAATCAAACTCCTATAAACAAAGTTTTCAACATAAATTTTCAAGCAGACGATAAAGCTCCATTGAAGCTATATCTGTGTGGAGAACAACTCTAAGAATGGGAAATATCTTCATATTTCCCATATTTCAAATAAGCAAGGTAAGAATGAATGAAAAGTAAACGCCTAAAATAACAGGAGTAACGCATGAAGGCTAATCAAACGTATTAATATAAAGCCAAAATAATGAACCCATAAAATCAAGAAAAATTTATATAGGGATGAAACGCGTCTGCTAATAGAAGAGTGCTTCACACCAAAATATTCTAGTTATTTCAGACAACACATACCCTGCACTTTCAAGACGAAGATAATTGTACTATTAAGAGAAGCGTTGAACGCACTCCGGTTTCGTAAAGACAGGTCAGCTATCTACACACGTCTTTCATAACAAATATTGCTGTAGCAAACGGACGCTCATCAGCAATGTGATCACCGGTATAAACACACTCTAATGTGTTCACCGGCATAAGTACATATCATGACGTGGTCACCGGCATAAACACATATCCTGACGTGATCACCGGTATAAACACATATCCTGACGTGATCACCGGTATAAACACATATCCTGACGTGATCACCAGTATAAACACATATCCTAACGTGATCACCGGTATAAACACATATCCTAACGTGATCACCGGTATAAACACATATCCTAACGTGATCACCGGTATAAACACATATCCTAACGTGATCACCGGTATAAACACATGTCCTGACGTGATCACCAGTATAAACACATATCCTGACGTGATCGCAAGCATAAATACGCATTCTAATTGCGAAGATTCCTTTAAAAATAAAACTTGATAGTCTCCAACGTTTACGTCACAATGAGGACAAACTCTCCAGCACGTTCTTACAAAAATAATAATAGTTTATGATGATCAGAATTTTCCATGCAAGCAGTGTAAAAGTTTAGGGAAAAATTACTTGCAAGTACTAGCCAAAGCCAATATTGGTCGAAGAGTTCAACCTTTACAATATATTGGCCAAAAAGAGTTCAACCTTAGCAATATATTGGTCGAATCATTGCGTTCAGGATGAGAGAGTAGTTATTCTACGAACTGTATACAGGCATACGAACAACGCTACCATCAAGTTGAGACTTTCTTCTTTTTTCCAACAGACGTTCTCTTTGGCTTGGTAGGTAGTTCATCATCCTCAGCTCTGATGATATCAAGGCCCAACTGTCTGGCGCGTTTCTTGAAGTAGGAGCTGAGGTTAGCACCAGCCTGATACTCTTCAGTATCCTCCATGTTGTACTGCTGGCAGTTTTGGAACACCAGTAAACCGTCAGCTAGGAACTGGGCATCCGTAGAATATTTGCCGCTGTTCAGTTTCTCCTTCATGGTCTGCAAGTCCATAGGCTTCTTGACAACCTGGTAGTAGTCAGGGACCTAAAAATGAGGTTGATATTAGTATTGAACCAAGCAGGAACATGACAATGAAACTCTCGACGTTGTCATGTTAATTAATAAAATTACGGTGGCAACTCTCGGACGTCATGGAACAAGTTACTTTTCATTCATGACACAAATATATTCCTAGGTTTACAGAACAAGAGAGACGTAGTCTTAAAATAACTAAGGTATATAAAAACAGTACCACTCATCAATAAATCTACGTTTGCGATCAAAAACAGTTATGAAAATCCCGATTAATTAATGAACTAATGCATGTAAGCTTATGAAAATTGCAGAAAGAAAGTGAAATTCATAGAAAATAGAAGGGAGCTCATTAGGTGTAGATACAAACCTGCTTCTTATTGACAGGCTTGAGGAAAGGCCACGCATCATCGTGGGCGGTGATGTCCGAAAGAAGCGTCAGCAAAGCACTCAAATGTAGATCTTGATCAGTGTCATGCACATGGTTCCTCTTGCTGCCCCTGCCATTAGTGACTGCAGCCTCTTCAGCGGTCCTGTCAAGACGCCGGCGTTTGGATGGCTGGGTCTCTGCGTCGTCGTCCCCAGGGCTGCACGGGGCGCTGCGTCTGCTGCTGCTTCGCTGGGAACTTTCAATGGAAATCTTCTTCTTGATGTCTACAGTCTTCTTAGCTTTACTTACCTCTTCGTTTTTCTTCGAGGTCTTGTCATCTACTTTGTTTCTCTTAGAACGTTCAGCTGCAACAAGACGTTCATTCAATGAAATACTTATCTGTTCAATAAATATTATATTCAATATTAAATACTTATTGTCAAGACCTCATAACTACACTTGTGGTTTAGTATTTGTAGCTGAAGTTTACCACGTCATCAGTTTGTACTGATCCGAATGAAGAAAAAGTAATTCCAATCTCTTTGCCAGTAAAAAAAATAACTTTGAGTTCTTTATCATTCGGAGAGTAGTATTAATTCGTTGATCATGACTAAGAAGCGAAACTCTCTGATCACTTTGTATTTGCTCCCCAATGTACAACCAGGCTTAATGCCTCGCATGTGACCGGTCATTCCATATCACTCCAGAGGTAGGACCTACACCGCAAAGATATTCATGTCATTCGAACTCGCAGCAATATTTATTACAAAAACAATTTTTTTGACGATTATTTCAAGTTCTAGGTCACTCATTTTAAATTTACCTCCGCTTATTTCAAATTTTACTTGCGTTATTTTTAGTTCAAAATAAAATTGCGTAGATGCATCTCAAGAGCTAAGGTAATTCAAGCATCATAGAAATTGAACGAGAACATACCAATTAAGATGGTCAGTGTGTTACTGGCCATTTATCAAGTGCAATGATATACATCCATTAATTTAAGTTCAAAGATTTGTTCAAAGCAAACTAAAAACGTGACGCTCACTAACTCGCTCGTATGTAATTCAAAATAAACATTTTTTCACGAGAATCATCATAGCAAAAGCATAGCATAGCACAACATAGAATCAAGTAACTAGGATACAGACTTGATTTGATGAAAGTTGTCCAGACCTTACCTGAAGTAGCAGTACATTCAGAACAGCTCCAGGTACCACGAGGAATTTTCTTGAGCATAGCGCACTCCTGATGGAACGAACGAGGACATGTGTCGCAGCAAATCAGAGTCCCACCAGTGAGACAAGAATCACAAACGTCATCTTCAAATCCGCCATCTTCTTCTTCCTCCTCTTCGCCCTCATCAGCATGTTCTTCATCTTCTTGATCGTCTCCATCGTTGGTTGGGCACTCCTTTTCTTGCGATCTTTCTTCTTCTTCTTCTTCCTCTTGTTCTTCTTCTTCTTCTTGTTCGTCTTCTTCCTCATCTTCCTCCATGTAGATAGTCCTGTTCTTCTTAGGGCTCTTGGCCTTTACTTTAGGCTTGCATTTGTCACAGAACCAGTCTCCAACCGGGATGGACTTCAGCTTGGGCTTGAGACAATATATATGATGGCCTTTATCACAACCATCACACAGAAGCATCTTGTCATGGTCGCCTCCTTTCCGGCACACCCGACAGCGAGTTTTTGTGAGAGACCTAGACCAAGTTATTGAATTATCTAAAGTGGCCAAATGAAGGAAGATTTGTGAGAAGCTCACGCTTGACATAAGAGACAGCTCCCATCGCTCGATTGGTAATCTCAAAGCACTGTCTGGAATTGCATTTATCTCACGGGAGTCGCCCATCTCAGACTCGGAATCAGAATCATCAGAATTGTTGGCGCCGTTCTCGAGCTTTTGCTGTTGTTGCTGCTGCTCTTCTCTTTCCTTGTCTCGTTTTTCGACGAGTTTACGTAATCTATTCTCAGCCTTGCACCGTTTATTCTTGGCATTCTCTGTTTCAGCAAGAGGAGGCTTCAGGTACTTAGTGTCAACGCTCTGTGCGACATGAAGAACAGCCACAGAGAGTTGCCGAACAACATTCGTGAGTTGATTTTCCTCACTCAACGCTATTTCTTCTCCACTCGTGTTGTTACTACTGGAAGGCGTGTGTGTCTCAATGCCCAACGACGCCTTGAACTGAGTTATCCTCGTCTTACCACCCCAGGTTAGTCCACTCGAATCGAGCTTCTCATCACCTTTCAGAACCCACTGTCGCCACAAAGTACGGTCTGGGACTCGCAGTCTGCCTAAGACTCCCACGAAAAGTTTATCTTCGACTTCCAGGATCATATCTCGCAGCGTGACCTCCAAAATATGATCAATAGGAGTGCCGATAGGGAAATTTAAATTCGTATCCGAGTCGCCACCCTTCTTGCCTCCGGTTCTCTTGGACTTACGGACCACCGTCTCTGGATCAGAATCCTGGCAAAAAGAATTTGTTTTATAAATCAAAATAAGCTTTTAAGAAAAAAATTCATTTAGAATAACCATGTTCTTTCAAGTAACAAAAAATAGAAATAGAAACAATGCACTCACCGTAGGACTCAAAATAAAGAACGGACAGTTCTTGATGCTGGTCTCTATCTTGCTTCTGTACAAAAGAATATTTTCTTTTAGAACGCTCTCTCTTTCGCCTCTATCATTGAGGCCATCCACAAGCACCTGAACGTCTTCTTCTTTTTGGAAGAAGGACCACTTGGGGCGTTTTGTATCCACCGTGTGAACAGGACAAGTCTCCGCGTTAGCTGTACACAGACCAAACACAGCAACCTCTTCTCCATTTTGTTCAGATTCCACAACCCGGGAGTCGCCGTTCACAAGCTTGTCCTCAACTTCTTTACATGACGAGTTGCTGGTGCACTTGGAAGGGCTAGCTGGATGGTCTGGATCAGATTTAATGGAAGGCTTACTCTCATTAGTGTCCGGTGGTATCGCGCCTCCGTTTAACACGAGTGTCGGGCACTTGGGAGATTTGGAGAAAAATTTAGTAATGGACTGATCTTTGGCTGACTTTTGTATACTTTTAGGGGTATTGTGAACCGATGAATTTGCCGATTTGAGCAACTTGTTGGCGATAGCAGGTGGAGGGGCTGTGAGAATCACTCTCGTGATGGTATTCGCAACGTTTTCGGATATTTTTGCATTTTCGGTAGACCCGTTAACTTGCGGGGAACCAAGAGCACTGGTGTCATTTTCCTTGTCGCTGGTGTTGGCTTTTTCCTCGATATTATCCTCAGGTGCCACAATCTGCTTGGCCTCGCGCTGCAGACGAGCCAGCGTGTCCCCACAAGTCTCAGGCCTCACGTCCACCACGTCCTTGGTGGGTACGTCATAGCACGTACCTGGGAACGGGTCATCGTCCTCCACAAACAGACCTGGCAAGGAAGCGAACACCCAGTAGCGGCGATGCACACGGTCTTCTCCCAGCGATATAGGGTTCGTCTTCGCCGATAAGGTCATTAGCTGTGAATGGTACACAAAAAGTTACTGTGTGCTTTGTTACATTCGAATAATTTTATTCTTACACAAAATATTTCCTTCCCAGTTATTTCGAAATCAACAAAAATTGTTCCTTCATCAAATCACCCATTGTTACTTCACAATTTTGTTTTCCCAATACATACACCTTATCACATCCAAGTGTCAACTGCAGTAATCAAAAACAAATTCTAGTATTGATTTTTGATTGAAGGATTTTGAGAATACTTGCTAACATCCATCCCACGTGACTATCCCTCCTGCAAACTAGCGCTCCTGTAAAAAAAATCCTTCTAAGCATTCCGACTGTACCTGTTCCAGGAGTTCTGTCTCCTTCTTTGAATGTTCCAGTTTCCGCTTTTCTTTAATTTTCTCAAGTTTTTCTTCTCTTTCTTTCCTCTCCTCTTCATCCTCCTGATCCTCCTCAGCAGCCTGTGACTGCTCACTTTCAACAGTAGGTGCAACTCCTGGCCCTCCTTGAGGCTGTTTCTGCTTCTTTTGCCGAATTTCCTTCTTCTTTAAAACACTGAAAGAAAAATTACTTGTGCTCAAACAACAAATATGGTAAGGAGCCTTTGCATACCACTTAAAAATCGGTACCCTTTCAGTTCCTTAGAAAATCTTGTACAGATAGCCAAAACAACTCATCTCGAGCTGGATGTAGGCAGAAAACTTCAATAAAAAACGTAATAAATAAATGTATTCCATAAAATAGACGTATAAGAAAGATTCTCAGTTTTTTAACTTCACAAGTCTCGCATCGTAAATCGTTTAGCCTAACAACTTGACACAAACAAACGTCGACTCAACTGAGTACTCGATCTGCATTATAGCAACGCTGTCAAACTTTCATTTCTTCAGGGCCGATGACACACACCCCTCCCTTTCAATGAAGAATAATGAGACTAAACGTGTGAGTTATACTATACAGTGGTGTAAACTAAACGAACTCTAAATCAAATTATTCTAAGTCACCCGTGAAATTCCCTCATATCAGCCTTGACTGGACTCCATGTAACTGGACACTCACCGAGCAGCATGTTCCTCTTTCTCCATCTGCTTGTAGGAAGTCTGGAGATCACGAAGAGCCATTTTCACCTCCCTGATCTTCTCAAAAGACTCTTCAAGTCGGTCCCGCACGCTGGCATACGTCAGTATTTGGTTCATGAGCAGCTGGAGGAGCTTCAGTTTGTCTTCTATAATCAAAGAAGAAACAACACGTCACAAAAGTCTTAGCAGGAACTCCTACTTTCGATATTAATGGTTAAAATTCAAAATTAGAATAAAAACACCAAACAGCAAAAATCTTCAATAAATCGACACTGAAACAAATTGCGAATGGTAAGCTACAGCCTTTTCGACACGGTAAATGAATTTGATATTGATAGAATGGCATCTGGCGTAAAAAACGGAAGCACTTTGTACCAGACATAAACTGGCAGTCCCGATAACCTAAACCTTAGTCTTGAAGGACACCCACCGACAGGTTTTTCAGTCACTCATGTCTACACATTTGTATTTCTCTAGCAGACATCCCCAGACGTATGTTTTAAAGGAAAGTATGATTGCCTTCTTACAGACATAATCCACTTATATTACACTGAGACATCTTAGAATAGAATAAGGCAATAGGAACGAGCCGTTTGGCCCATTCTTGGTTCAATACCGAAGTCCCATGCCGTGACCTACAAACCCATAACATTTTCTATTCGTTCTTGTCTCCAACAATTTTCACTCACATACACGTTTCAAACCGTTCTTGTCTCCAGCAATTTCCACTGACATACGTTTCGAGTCACTCAATGGATTGCTTTCATCACCACATCAATGCACACTAATCTCTGTCAACCCCTCACACGTGTCCGATATGTTTTCTAGTTTTTTTTTTACATAAAAAGACGCATTTGCTCAGTTATTCTGTCGCTTCACATGTCGATACTACTCTTTCACGTACTCTCTTGAACAGGTGTACCATAAACATGAACTAAACAATTTAAAAATATCAGATCGAATCAATTAGGATTCATGACACTGTGTACATAACGTAATAATGGCATGAGCTGAAGTATGTAACTCATTAAAAGCACGGGGCGACCAAACTTCAGGTGTTTGGGTCGGCGAAGTATTAAAGTAAGGCTGATGGTTTATGTCATCGATGCTTCCATTGACAACCACAATACAAAAAAAACAATACAATACAAAACAAACAAACACAAAACAAACAATATGACGCAATAAAAAATATTTGAGAACTGTACCACCTCTATTCGATAAATAAATAAAATATACAATAGAAAATAGCTTAAGATGTGTAAAACCTGAAGCTAGCGTTGCTACCTATAAAAAAATGAAAACCCTACAGGTACATTTTACAATTCATTCATCCGATACCATATCACGATGATACTTATTGTAAAATGCCAGAAACAGTGTCAATGTGAAGCATATTAGTAATATTCTATACATAACCCGAGCAAGGCATAGGCATAGCATCATCATTGGCCATATTTCAGATAGTAGCAAAAGGAAAAAATCTCGTAGCCATTTAGTACATGTACAAGCAGGCAGCGGCTATTACTTTGTTCTGTAGTACTAGCGGCACAATATATTCATATGAAAAGGGTCCTTGACGAATTTATCCAAGCTCATTCTACAGAACCATCCTCAACAAAAGAGAACAAGCTCAACAATAGAACAATAATAGGATTAGTTAGTAAAAAGAGTTGGTTGAAACAAACCGATATGGTGGTCAAAAATGCTCTTCACGGACAGATTCTTGACTATCTGAGGCTCATCGAGCTTGAACTGTAGACCAGGATCATCCAAATGTTTGTAGCCTCCACGGTTGAAGTGCCTGCAAACATAGAACAGTCTATTATCATACAAGGCTGACATTTAGTTATCCTTGTTATACGGTAATTCTTTCTCCGATGAATTCACAGTTACTATGACTATTTTCATGTCCGTATGGGTAACTTTCGACGTGCTGAAACACATATCCTATAATTACATGTTATAATGGGTTCGATATACGGTAATTTCGATTTGTAGCTCGGTTTTCATGAATACATATGTACCGTATAACGAGAACTTACTGTACTGTAAGTATGGCTATTACTTACATCATGTTAAACATTCAAATGAAGTTTCCGCTCAAGTAGGAAACCTTTGATATGAAACTCTACAAAACAATTAAAGCGTCATCACTATAACATGATAACTTACTTATACGACGTTAAGCTTCTCTAACCTAAATTTTAATACACAGCAAATTCTTGTCACTAACATAGGTTTCGCAGTGGACTACCTCTGACGCATGCAAGATCCCTACTACACATGCATACAATTATGATACATACAACTATGACAGTCAACAGGCATCAGTGCATTAACGTAATGAATATGTTCGAGTTTAGACACAGGATAAGAGCGAAGTCTCGAATGAAAATGTAACAATTTGTACCTTGCACGGCACATGGAGGAACAAATTCTGTACCTGATATCCGGCAACCAGGGTGTAAAAATCCGAACTTCTCTGTGTGATTATGAACGCTTCTGAGAAAACAGCTATCATCATCTAGGATTCCAGTGAATGGCCATTTACATAGATGCGAGCAACGAGAAGTTGAAATCTAGATGCACTTTCATAATGCATTAAACCAAACTCGAAAGTGAGCACTGTACTTTGAACTTGAGTCAAAAATGCATCAAGAACCCAAGTCTGAACGACAATTTATATAAATACGAGCAATGAGAAGTTGAAATAAGAGATCATGTTCTCACCTCCACTGCGCGTTGGCGTTGTCTGAACCGGAGGACAGGATGTGGAGCCTGACCACCTCAGTGAGAGTGAGGGCGTCCAGAGGGAGCTGGTGGAGGCTGGTGCTGTGGTGTTGGCATGCCCACCTCGACGCTATATTGGCGTACCTCACAGCAGCAGCACGCTGGTCGTTCTCACCCGCATCAGCAGATAGACCTGCTCACATTGCACGATACTTGTACATGGTCAATGCAGCATACCAGAGCACTTGTACATGATCAATGCAGCATACCAGAGCACCTGTACATGATCAATGCAGCATACCCGAGCACTTGTACATGATCAATGCAGCATACCAGAGCACTCGTACATGATCAATACAGCAAACAGACCTCTAGTCACACATCAGGCACTGCAGAAATACATATATAATAGATTCAGCAAAAGAGTTGCCAGAAAAATGGTTTCTAAGAACCTTAAAAACGTTATTCAGACTTAACAACAAAAATAGGTCTGAAGCTGCAAAGCTTTAGTAGTAACAATATTTCCCTGGCTTCACCAATCAACGAATGAGCTTAATATATTCAATTTCAAGGCCATAAAATTCAATGATATACATTGATCAGCTCTAACAAGAGTACTACAGCCAATGAGCCGTACTCAAAGAGGCGTCCACAGTCGTGTCTGCAGTTATTTCCTCATCCTCTTCTTCCTGCAAACTGAACACGGCACCCAGTAGCAGCTGAACAACGTCGTTGAACACTCCTGTAATGAACATAAATAAGCTTAACAAACAAACTAATCCCAAAATAGATGTCAAAAAATATATGTGGAATAGATGTGTAATAATTTAGAGATGTCAGCAACAAAATTTCATTCCTGTACAAATTTTTTCCCCATTAGAAAAAATTAGAGCTACCAAAAATTTAAACATTTTTTTTGCTTTTTTAGAAGAACTAATTTTATCGTTTTTCAAATAGTATATATGAAATAATTACCTGATACCATTAATAAAAACAAACGTGAAATAAGTACAACTATAAATGGAAGTTTATCATCGAATTTTGTCTCGAGCATTATGATCTCTGGCGCTTAACAAGAACATCTAAACTTCTCTCAGTTCTCTATACCGCATAAGCCATAAATCATTAGAATTTTCATGAGATTCTCCACTAGAGAAATGCTGCTATTGCTGCATTTCTCATGTCCATGTGACACTTAAAAACGATTACACAATGTTTGTAAAACAAAAATACATTGCACTCCTCTCAGCTACTCTAGCTGGAATCAGAGCGCTCTAATAATATGGCTGAACTGACATTAAACTCAGAAATAATAAGAAAGTTCATATTGAACTAACGATATTGTGAAATAGTACTATCACCAATACGATCAAAAAGTTTCATATCCTACTCAAATTCATCAATACTTAAAACTATAACTATGGTCTATATCCGTCAAATTTTGTTGGTTCGTTCACTGACACGGTTATATTCGAAAATACTTGAACCAAAATTGAATGCCAATTTTCAAAAAAAAATATTAATGACTAATACACAAATACGTTTAATTTTACGCTTCTTCGTGAATGGTAATGTTAACGCAGTGAGAGGTAACACAGCGCTAATTTTATTGGGTTACATGAGTTGCAAGCTCACCCGCCACTTCCTTGGTAACGATGGCGTTTTCTAGCATTTCAAAGGAGATGCCGTGTGGGTACACGTCGTGAAGCTCCAACACATCCGAGAAAGAGTTCAAAAATTCCAGCAAAGACAAGAAGCTCCCGAAAAGATGGTTAGGAACGCCGCATGCTACAGGCATTGGAGTTGGCAGATTCTGCAAAAGAAAGTCTGATTAAAAATTTGTTGATAATTTTTCATTCACACCTAGAATAATTTTTGAAAAAAAATAATAATAAAAACATTGTATTCATCCTATTATTAGTTTTATAAAAACACTGAGGACTTTTCTTTGACATTCATATATATGCAATGGATGTATTCCTTCATTAAATGGGTTCCAAAAATGCTGTATAAGAAAAAGTTTTCTTCACATTCAGCCCACTGAGCTTAATTACATGAGAAATGAATTGGTCGAATGCAGCCGGCTTCGTACAACTCACTTTAGAATGAAATGTTTTAAAGCGCAGAAAAGAACCAATCAAACATGACAAGGTTTCAAAAACAATTACGATACTATGAAAACGAGAGCATCTAAGTTTACCAGAACATTTGTTAAACTTGATTTAAACCCCACACATATTTTTGTAGTCATATAGTCGAGATAACATGTGTTTTAGTTGTCTATGAATTGTTCACAGAGACACCACAACAAAATATAGTTGCGTAACTCATTGGAATGATGCTTTATCAGGGGCATTCGAGTATACAAGCTTTAGGAAATGAATGTTATAATGTACGGTCCACACAAACACGTTTCACCAATCACTAATTCTTGTCTGAGATAATCTTACACGCTGTTCTTTGGAGTGCTTTAAGTACATTGCAGATAATTAAAAGGACTCAAATAAACGTACAATAAATAATATAATTTGCCTAAATAATAACAACAAAATAAAATAATAAATAC
Source organism: Trinorchestia longiramus (assembly GCA_006783055.1). Classification (NCBI taxonomy): domain Eukaryota; kingdom Metazoa; phylum Arthropoda; class Malacostraca; order Amphipoda; family Talitridae; genus Trinorchestia; species Trinorchestia longiramus. The sequence continues at coordinate 120,740 of VCRD01000594.1, read as the reverse complement.
TGATCATAGTGTTTAATTTTCTACAGTTCTGTTTAGAAGGCTAAATAAAAGTAAGATTGAGCAACCAATCACTCTCACACAACTATACCACAAAGGAAACTTCAAGAATGAGTTGTCCCAATACCGTAATACATATGCCGTTAAAAGATAATATGCCTCGAGTAACAAGTCAATGGAAATGATCTCGTACATAATACTAACCTTGTGATCTCCACACAAAAGATGATATACCTCGAGTAACAAGTCAATGGAAATGATCTCGTACATAATACTAACATTGTGATCTCCACACAAAAGATGATATACCTCGAGTAACAAGTCAATGGAAATGATCTCTCACATAATACTAACCTTGTGATCTCCACACAAAAGATCTTCTCTTGGTTTTAGCCAATCTTTCATCTCGAGAGCAAGAAGCTTTCTCTGCTCTTTCTTCACATCTCTTTCTTGCTTCTTTTCTGCCTTTTCTTTCTCTATTCTGAGGCGCAGAATTTCTTTCATCTCAGCGAAGTGCTGCTGGCGCTGCTCTATGATTTTCTGTTGTTCAAGCCTGTTACGCTCAGCCTGTTCAGCAGATACAGCAGGCTTCGGTTTGCTGGGAGCATTGAAAGTTAGCTCTGGCTGCTTAGTCTTGATGCGCTCCCTGTGACACAACTGCATAGTAAATATTTGCATTACATCAATTCGCTCACAACCCATACTCCAAATAAATTAATCGAGTTGTAGCAAGGAGGGGAAACCACCCAGACAATAGTATCTTTGAACCGGTGGTCTACCAAATACGTCAGCTGAATATACAAAAACATGTATCAAAAATAATATTGAACCATAACGCTTCAAACTGTTTTCCGTACTACATATACGTCACAGCTTACCGATGCGATTTTTCAACTACCTCCAATATCTGGGGGAGAAATGGAAGCGAACGAAAATCCAACTTGTACTTCAACACTCAAACTCTCGGGATCAGAGTACCTGAAATGCCCCCAGTAACTCACGCCTCCTACAGACGCTCTGAGAAGAGCATCTATAGGACGTTTGCTTCGTCAAAACACTGTGTGCCTAGCCAAAAACTACAGAACAATAATTCAAATGAACCTTACAAACGAATGAAAGTATCGTCGTACAAATAAAATGAAGGACTCTACTTAAAAGGGAACACTAAAACAGAAGTAAATATCGAACTCATAGTAAGCTCACACTACACCAACATACAGGACTTCATGACTCAACATAACGCAAGAAGTATACAGACACATACAATAGACAGTACCAGATGACGGCAGAACAACAAGAGCAAACAGCACTCACAGTTTACGAGACAGCTTTTCCTGGCCAGAGAGACAAGGACGACCTCGCTTCTTGATGTTCCCGTCCTCACTGCTGCTCTTGTTGAGCTTCTCCTCTTTCTTGTCCCTCAACTTGGACTCCTTTCTCTCTTTCTTCTGCTGCTTGAGCTGCGCATCCTTGCCTCGAGGGCTGAGGCTGAGTGGCAGCTTCTTGCTCCTAGACTCCTCAAACTTAGGAGCAGGGCCTGGGAAGAACTCATTGTACGACCGCGACTCAATGTCGTACTTTTGGGACACGTCGCTCTGCAGGGGAAGTGAGTACATCGAGTATGAGTGGAGTACAGTGAAATACGAGTGTAACACAAATGGAGTGCGAGTGGAACGCACATGGAATACACTTGGAGCACAAATACTTTCGATTATGGTTACGACCACAAGGAAATACAATAAACAAATTTTCCAGTGATTACAAAGGGAATTCATATAACAGAATTCTTGAATAATGTTTATAACATGCTAGAAACTTATTTTGCATGAAATTGTAAAAAAATTAATTATACTTATTCCAAACTGTTGCAATGAAAAACATTCCTCGAACCAACACAGCCAGGTCAGAGACTGAACATCTCATCTAGACCAGCATCACAACACTTATAGTACAGTACATTTATTATTATTTTCATCCTACCTTTGTTTAAGCATCAGTTGTTTTAATATACGTTCGGGTACTATTTATTCTGATAATAATCAGTGCACTAGGCTTACCTATACAGGACACAATTTTCTCATTAGCTTCCTCAGATTCAAAAAGTTGGAGCATTACTGATGTAGTAAACAACGAAATAGCGGTGTGAGTAATGCAGATAGATATCAATACAAAAATTAAATGCAATGAACTTATTACCTTGAGCTGCCAAAAGCCCTCTGGAGTGAGTTCAGTAGAGACCTTGAGCAACAACTTGCACTTCTCTCTCGTGAAGACATTCTTGCTGCGTCTGATCTGCTCCCATGACACTATGTGACGCTGTTCAAACCAAAACAAACGATTCAATAAACAAACACATAAGCTCTTTTACTTCAGCTGCAGAAATAGAGCTGAGCATCTTACAACTATATTTATCATACATCATCAAGAACACTCGGGGTACAAAATAAGACTTCATGAAGCGCCGGATAACAGGAAAGGAAGGTTTTAAAAAAGAAGCAACAAAGCTACCCAGTCACTGGGTGAACCTTTTACAAAATAAAAGGAAAGTAAGATTTTTGCCCATTCATTCAAATTCGCAAGACTTCCATAATAAACCTTACTAATTTTCCAACAGAAAACTAATGACACATTGTATATTGGGGAATGCTGGTCCAAACAAATTTCCAGCGCCAAGCATCTACTGCTTACGGCTACGAGCCTCACAGTCACCAAGGCATACTGTAAAGCTACCCCTTTTAGTTTTCCTATGCAAAGAAGCTTCAAAGAATACATAGAACCTCACTTATAAAATTATAAATAAATGAAAAAAAATTAATTGAGTACAAAATACTTGTACAAAGAATACTATGACCAATTCTCGAGTAAGAAAACTTTCTAAAATGAAAAATTAACAGAACATATACTTGATCAATTCGAACGCTAAGCTCAAGTTTTCTTTTCTCAACAGCATTTACTTTTTTCTAAAAGGAATCTAACATGTACGTGAAACAACATACCACATACATCACTGCATACACACCACAATATAAAGCCCAAACTCTGACCGCAATCTGCAACAAGAAAACGCAACTTACTCGACAAGTTTTGTAGTCCCAAGCCAGCTCTTCCTCCACCTCATACTTGAAAGTGGCATAAGGAGGGTCATCTGTTCCTTTCTTTGCAGGTGACCGTGACTTGACTGAAGTACCAAGCTCGTTCTTAGTTGGAGTTTTAAGGGCTATCACCTGGACGTCTGAATCTGGGTTGCTACTATCTTCATCATCCAAACAAATTGGCTTGGATTCTGTTCCGTCTTCTTCCAGATTTAGGGGATCTGCAGGAATATTTTTCTCCAAAGATGAAGAAGAGGCCATGCCAGAGACAATAACGTCTTCTTCATCTGAATCAGCCATTTCTTTTTCATACAGAGTAACTTCATCAGCTGTAGGATATATCACTTTTAACACCTGAAATAAAGATCAACTTGTTAATAAATTAAAATTATTAGTCTCAACTTAATCTCAGCTGACATAAAAAATAAGACGTGGCAAAAAAGTGGAAATTTCAGACCATTTTCTTAAAAGAAAAATGCTATCAGTTGGGAACTAGATATAGTTGGCTCAAATTGGCTAATAAATAGATGAAACTAACTATTGTTGATTCACTAAATAAATTTTCGTCTCTACTAAGCATAGTCACCTAACATTTTTATTTTGCACACAATAAATTTGTCTAGTTTTTCAATAGTAGAAGCATTTTCAAACAATCAGTCTTATATTATCTAGATAGTACATAGTTACTGTTCAGCAAACTGGGCGCGGTGATTTGTTTTCCAACATAATTAAACACTATTATGCTCTACCAGTGCCTCTTCACACTTACTTTCCAATTGACATGTATTCAATTAAAACCGGCTGACCAGTCTCCCTGTGAAATTAATGTACCAATCCTAAACACAACAAATCAATTAATGGTTGAGATTTATTCCCTGATCGCGAGTTATTTCTGTATTAATTCATTCCTCCAGAATAAAGATTTCAACTCTTTGAGAACCAACAACTGGTATACTAATGGTACATAACCTACGTAAGTAAATACATTGGTTTATTGGTTAATGTAATACTTCTCTCTCGCAGCTCTTTATTTCATCCACTCAGTGGTTTAGATCATAATTCCAGGAACTTGAGATGACTTGCACTGAACCCACCTTACAATCATACCAGTGTTTGTTGACAATAGCCTCGACAGTCTCCCCAGGAAAGTATCGGTCTCTACAGTGGTTGAACACGTCTTCACTGACATCAGCCTGGCGACCTCTTCGAGTCAATGATGCAAGGTACAGCAAAGGAACTTTCAAAGCCTGGAAATAAAAACAAAATATTTTCACTTATGTAATCTAATTTAAGTATTAATAAGAAAGATATACATATTTTATATCAAAATTCGTACAATATAAAAAATAAATGTTTTCATATTTCAAGCAGAAAACAAAAATAAGATAGTATCCCTTAACAAGATACACATATTAATCAAGTATAACGGTAATTCCATTTTTTTAACCTCAGAAGAAATTCAGTTCACTGCTCTGTATAGACAAGATGCACAAGAATACTACCCATACAAATTCTCCTTAACCCACTTAAGCACCTTGGTAACTATATAGTATATTTTACACCTTAAAAAATCAGGTATAAAATAAATAGCAAGCATTTCTGACTGATCAAACCTATTCAGTTGGGAGAGACAGACTTAATATATTGTTCATGTAGAATATATCATGAAATCATGTATTTCACACTAGATCTTTTAAGCAGCAAGCAATAGTTACTGAGCAGCTTTAATACCCAAGAATACCAAGCTTAAATTGAACCCTAGCCTCTGGAGTAGGAAAAATCAAGGCACAAAAAAACCTTCACTCAAGATATGTTTGCCACTACAACATGGCATGAGTCACAACTGTGTCAGAGTATCAGTGATGGATCCATCTGACAAAATGCTTGTGAGAACACTAATGATGACACACTGATGAACAGTGTACATGTGCAATGACATTGATGAATGATAGATGCATGTATAATGGCACTGATGAAGAGCAGATGCATGTATAATGGCACTGATGAAGAGCAGATGCATGTAGATGCATGTATAATGGCACTGATGAAGAGCAGATGCATGTAGATGCATGTATAATGGCACTGATGAAGAGCAGATGCATGTATAATGGCACTGATGAAGAGCAGATGCATGTAGATGCATGGATAATGGCACTGATTAAGAGCAGATGCATGTATAATGGCACTGATGAAGAGCAGATGCATGTAGATGCATGTATAATGGCACTGATGAACGGCAGATGCATGTATAATGGCACTGATGAAGAGCAGATGCATGTATAATCCATTGAGGAACAATGAACAACAGCAACAATATATCCTAACCGACACTCATGGAAGCACTAGGAAAAATGTTTAACGTTTACGCAGACTTTATAGGCTTTTAACTATTGAACAGTAAACAAGGCTTGATAAAATGTGACCACACAAACGAAATATGACTTCAATGAAGATGCATGTTTTGTTTCAGTAATACCTGGATTATAAAAGAAAAGTAATGAATAGCAGAATTTTAAATGCCCATCTTCATGCATTATTCTCAGCAAGTGCTCAATAGTCTTAAATTCAATATGTTTTTCTGACGATGCTATTTCTTGGTAAACATGAAGTATTCTCAACCAACACATCCACTCATGCATAAATGGGTAACAAAAAACAAGAAATAAAAAATCACTGACATTAACTAGCACAATTTTGGTGTAACATTGAAGCTGAAGAACTATTTACAACGCATGAATGTCATATCTCATCACAGTCATGAAATGAATGCTTAGCCAGCCCTAGAACCCCATGTATGTAGTTGAGTTTACGAATGATGCGTATAGCGACATAGTGATGCAAGCGACACTGGGCAAAATCAGGATTATTATACCACTATCTGCGTCTTGAAGTCAGCTATCCATTGAAGTCGTGGGAGAATAAAATTGAGACGTACAGAAACGTTGAATGTCCGTGTAAACAACATTACAATACATTGCAGGCAACGTGGAGCTTCAGCGGACTAGAGAATGAGTCGCAGCCTGACTGAAGCGAGCCTTTTAAAGATACATACCTTGGTGTATAAACAAAAACAATACCTTTGAAGGTCTCAGACGAAATTTTACAGGTTCAGAAAAACCTTTGCTTTATTTTCCTACTCATTCACTATCCTCATCATTACAATTGGTCTATTTATTATAGTACTATCTTGTCTTACTTACCTTTAAAGATACTTACCTTAATGTATAAAGTAACAAACAATACCTTTGGGTTCTCTTTATGAGTTTTTGAGGTGTTATTGCTATTTTTATGCAATGTGGTATACCAATTTGTTGTACAGTATGTATTTTAATTGAAGAAAGATAGTCATCATTTCATATTTCAGAATGCATACAAAACTTAATTATTTCACATAGATAGCATGATTGCAGACATGCTCACGGTCATTTTAAGACCAATCCTAACTTCCTAACTTAATTCATTGCAGACATCGCATTCAGAAAGTTGCAAAACTCTGACTGCATTTTTATCACATTTTCTAACAAACACACAAGCACTTGCATCCATGTCTAACATTCAAGCTCAATACTCACATGTACGTCTAACAAACACACAAGCACTTGCATCCATATTTAACATTCAAGTTCAGTACTCACAAGAGGGATGCTTGCAATGAATTTAATTCCTTTGGCCTCAGAGTCGAGTGCCTCCTGGTAGGTGAGGTTGGGACGTCCAGTGATCTCGCAAGTCCACACCATAGCATTGCATAGTACCAGACGCTCCCAGTACTCACTGCAATAAAGAGTTAACAGTGAGAGGTAATCCTGATGTAATAGTGAGAGGTAATCCTGATGTAATAGTGAGAGGTAATCCTGATGTAGTAGTGAGAGGTAATCCTGGTGTAATAGTGAGAGGTAATCCTGATGCAATGGTGAGAGGTAATCCTGATGCAATGGTGAGAGGTAATCCTGATGCAATGGTGAGAGGTAATCCTGATGCAATGGTGAGAGGTAATCCTGATGTAATAGTGAGAGGTAATCCTGATGCAATAATGAGAAGCATTTCTAATACAATAGATTGCAACTCTGATATAGATGTTTCAAACCAAAAATACTGCTAAATAAGATAAGGAAATATCCTATCAGTAACTTGTACTTTCTTCAAATTAGCTATGAAAGTTAGAGCTAATAAATACAAAATAAATCAAATTTACAAAAAACTTCCATAATACCTTAATCTATCTAGTTAAATTTATTATGAATGCCAGAATAATGCAAGTCCCTCAAAATTTGAGACAATTTCCCATCAAGTTCACACAAAATTTATAATGCCTTTAATGCAGCCTGGACTAAGCACCTAAGAAAACTATCAGTTTGGGGAAAGGGTTTGGGTTGAGACCAATAATTCACATACAAATTTTCAGCTCTGCACATGAACTATAGAAGTAACTTTCTCTCTTATTCAAAATTTTTGATAGTTACTACACAATAAACTTGAAGACTAATTAGTAACAACTAAGGAACAAATACTGCTCTACAAATTCCAGGCCAACTGGCTAAGAAATAAGTTTCTAAGATTTTTAAATGCCAAAGAAACTGTGATTCCCAAACTTATTTTTCACATGGACCTATAGAGCTAACTGGTTGCTAAGTCACAGACCCTGTTCTAAAAAGTTTTTTATAAGTGTTATGCATGCTAATTACTGATTTCTTTTTTATAGATAAATAGGTTATATAATAGAATGACAATAACATCCAATATTATTTTTAAAGATTCTCTGTTTACTGCAGCATTACAACAGACAATTCCCCATATTCATACTTATGAATGCAAATATGTACACCTGATAAAAACAAAAAATAATTAGTTGTTATGAATACCTATAATAAAAAATTTCAGTTGTTTTATATATCTCTAACATAAAACTCTAATATAAAATATCAAGCCTATAGAAACCCTCATATTAAAATATTAGTTTTTATCATAAAAAGTTATAATGATGAGGTAGAACAGTACTATTATGAACTAAAAAAACTTCATAAATACTAAATAAAGTGTCCTCCCTGCATCTTATCTTGCTAAATTAACTATTTACATTTCTTATCAAACACTCAAAACCAAAAGTAGAAAAAGGCAGCTGGAAATAACCACAGACCCCAACACGTTCCCTGCGTAGTGGTACACACGTGTACCAACAGTGTTAACAGGGAATACTGCTTAAATAAATATACACAGTGAATGTGTTAAAGGGGCTAGTACTAACCCCTGACTGCTCCATAACAGTCCACAAGCCCCAGTTTCACAAGTACTAACTTGGAGTCAGTCTGACAAGCATGGTAAAGTAAATTAACAGAGCTCCTTGTAAAAATTTATTACTCACAAAATACAGTATATAGGTAAATGCAAAAAGAGTTTACCCATATAATAACCATGATATTGACTGATTTTATTGATAACTAATATGGATTGAAGTGTAGAGTAATTTTCCAAATAAAAAATTAACAATTTACATATCAGAATATTTTAAGCCACACAAACAATAAATTTGGCAATGCTTTTGATGCACTTGACTTTAGCATTGATGCATGTAGCAGTACTATGACTGCATGTGTCAATTATGGATACACATGGCTGTATTATGGATGTACATGGCTATATTATGGATGTACATGGCTATATTATGGATGTACATGGCCACGACAGTCAGTAATACAAAAGTTCTTCAACAACATTGGTTAGAAATTACTTTGAGGAGACTGTATTTTTAAATAAAAACCTAAAACTGCATTAAGAAAGTACAGAAATGCATGAATCTAAATCACCAGCAACACTTCATAGCACAGGCAAATACAACATAAATCTGTAAATAATTGAGTTGTTTAGCTATAAAACAAGACATAAGATGTTTAAAAACTATGTACACATACACAATCTAACTCTTAGAACATAAGCAGCTGATATACCAGCATATTTACCAATTACTGGTACTCTATGGGTTAAATAAAAGCAAAAAATTATACAAGGTTATCCACTTGTCTATCTGGAAGCATTCTTCTAAAAGAACTGGTTAAGAACTTGATAAAGTCTTATATTAAAGTCAAGTTGTTTTCATTTGTTCAGTGCTCAATTAAATCAGAAGAATTGGTAAACCTAATTATATAGTTGAATAAATGCTCCTTATAGACACAATTTTTCATCTTACAAAATAGAGTCCTTCAAATATATCAAAATTCATTTCCTAATGAAAATTTTGGCAATTTACTTTTCCTTTTTAACTATGAAAAGACATCAGGTGGTCAATTTATGCTGTCTCTGAAACAACTGGTAGTTCATGTGGATGATGTACAACACTGTCTAGATAATGCAGTTATTGAACTGTTTTGCTCAAAATGTGGCTCCAATTAGTTGAGAAACTGGTGAATTACACTAAACTTCTAGACCACAAATAATAAGCCTTACTAATTGGAAAACTTTGCAAATAAAATCAATACGCAATCAATCGTTCTAAACATAAAAGATGCTCAAAATTAATTTAAAATAGCAACCAACAGCATGATCAGACTAAGCATTACGATACATACACATACATAATGGGTAAGTAGCTAGCAAGTATGAGTCTACTTACTCGTAGTCCAAAAAAGCTTCATTTGATAATTCGCAGTAAAAGACTTTATCAGCTGGAGACACTCCAACGGGAGGGCTCTTTCTCACGAAGGTTTTCTTGTGCAAGAGAGGCATGGCGGAGAACACAATTTGTAATCTTAACCAGAAATTAAACCTTGGGAATTGGTTTCAGGTTTAAGTTCTACGAAACTATCACCTGTAACATCATGGTTGATGTCTTTTAATTCCACGTTTTTATAGTTTTAATCTCCTTGGGCCAAATAGCTCTGAAAAATAAATGTTAAGATATTAATATTCGGAGTGCATCCCTCACGTCACTACACACGCGAACTGCTCCATCAAGTGTGTACCGTGAAACTTTCCCGCTTGTTTCCGAAACAGGTATGAACAAGGGCTATAAAAATGAATCATTAAAAACTGCAAATCATGCATTTAAAGTATCAATATTTACTTTAAAATTATGAAACATGCATTTAACTTATTAAAAGAGTGATTGAAGCGAAAATATACTTGAAAGTTGATAACAATTCACAAGACACAGCTATAGGCGGAGCAATAATCGCGCACTATTCGTGATTGGTTCATTTATTACCCAAGATGCTTCGCACCCAGGACAAAAATTCGCGCCAAAATTTGATCCCACACTGTACCTTGTTTCATTCAAATCATTTAGAGACCAGTCCCTGGGTGAAGGTCAAGCAACAACAAAATAGACTAATATTGTTCTTGTTACCATGCATGAAGATATGTATAAATTTGTAGAAACGCTTTAAAAGAATCTATTACAAACCACCTATCATGTTCAAAAAACTTACAAGTTTGCTGAAATGAATTTATGGCCAAAAAATAATGCGTGGTAATCATTAAGTAATGCATAGAATGCCTAATTCAATATAAAACTTATAGTTTCACCTTAGTTTGCATATTTAATTTCAATAATTGACCCTACTGTCCAGACAACTTGGTGCTGATCTAGAATAGAACTTAATATACGAAATATTGTTTCCCCTCTCAATGGATTCAACGTTCCAGCTTTTAAATTTAATTTGAGATCAAGAACTACTGTATCATCCTTGAGATCAAGGGCAAACATACAAGCCCTGCTTTCGATCTTAAAATAATCAAGTTCTTGTACTGCTTCTGCAGGTTATGTTCAGGTTTGAAAGCATCAAATAAAGTAATCTTATACTTCTGAGGAACATACCTCAGTTGGTCTTCAACTTTCGCCGGGTGAAGTGTAGGTTTTGCAAATGGTAGACGTGAAGTAGGCAGATTGAAGATACTGGGAGGGATTCCAGGTTGCGTAGAATCACCGCGCAATTTGATCAAAGGTGGGTCAGCATCCCAGTGTATCTTACAAATGAAAAACTTGTCTGGTCAGCAACAAAGTTTTCATGAGGTAGAAGAACATCAAGCCACTTTGTCTCTCAGACTGCTCTTTCGGCAGGCGAAACACGCGGGGTCTGTTCTTATTGTAATTACCCCGACAGTTCACAACCCCACATTTGTTCGGCCTTTTTAATACATATAATTAGCAATAAAATTTGTAAACAAACAGCATCCACTTAAAAATGCACCCATGTGCTTCGAAATAAACAACAAAGTCCGATTTAAACTGAGGGACAGAGTACGACAATTTATGCACTGTGACAGTTAGTGAGTGGTGACACTGAATTCGGTGAACTGGCCTTCACTAGCGTAGTCCGTAGTCCACTATATGGCCGTGCAAGTCATGTTGACAGTAGTCCTTGTTTGAGATCAACTTATATTGCATTGATTGAACGGCTGCATAGCGTTTGTGTTCTTAAAAGTATGAAAACATTGAAAATCATAGGCTACAAGATGATTTTTCTTTAAAATAAGATTAATTCCATAGATTTAGTCATAAATGAACTGTTAGTCAATTTATGTGATAGATGCGTTAACAAATCCTATTCGCTCTACATCATACTGAATAAATAATAGCTGGGTAGAATTAATTCTTTTGGCATTTACTACATATTTGACTCAAGTATTCTAGCATAACTTTATTTTTAAAAAAGTACATTTCTGCTATAGTTCAACTTATCTTCAGACACGAATGTTAATTTAGTGAGCGGAATAGCACAACCTTTTTCTACTTCTTATTAATTTTTAGCCTGATGCAAACATGCATGAATGCATGATACATATATAACCCATAGCTTCTAATCTATTCATATAAAAATTTGAATAACATATTAGTGTTATATATTGTCGTAAGGAAAGCAGGGAATGAGCGAAAAAATCAATGCTGTTAAACGTCATGATCATTCTTAAATTTATTCCTCTATTCAACTAGCTGGACTAGACCATACTCATATCCACAGACCACTTTGTGGTTCTTGTACGAATAATCCACACATGGTTACCCTACAAATTAGTAATTTTTCTTAATTTTCATAATAGGAATAGATATGTTACAGGAATGGTATTACTCTAAGTACCATTTAAATTATCCTGCATACACTTTCCATATTAAATACAGAAAAGATACAAAATCGGGGCATTTAAAACCATTCAAATACTTAGTAGAATAGAATGAGGCTATAGGAACGAACCCTCTGGCCCATTCTTGGGTCGGATAATTACTTTGATAATTATTGGGTTGTTTACCGAAGTCCCATGCCGTATTTCTAGCCGCGTCAACCATGTCGGCAGCGGGATTCGAACCCGGGTCTTCCCGCTCGCAAGCAGATTCGCTCACCAGTCGACCAAGCTGGTGATGTTAATTTTATAATGGTGATTAGTTATTTTGGCCCTCAGTATGTAAAAACTTTTTCTAGCTAAATATTTAATGTTTATTTTATCATCACAGTTGAGTTGTTTACCAAATTTTGGAAACTGGTTATTTATTAAAATTTTCAAACCCTTTACACTTCTTTTTTCTTTAGTTGATGCCCTATATGACCAAGAAACCATTTATTTTATTTAACTTATTTTCGGCATGATTAGTATAAAAACTTCCAAAACATGATTTCAAAACGTGGTTGTACACGTTTTACCTAAGAAATGATGAATCCTTTGTTTGTTTGCATGTAATTCCATGATTGTCTTGGCTTTTCAAGGAAAGATTGGTTTCTTTGCACCTTGTAGGTCCTGATAAAAATCCTAAGAAACAAATTATTGTGCGCTCAGTAGCACTTTTTTAGACATTGGAAAAAGTATCAAATGTTTTATAAATTGACTCGTGTCTCTTAGGGTAAAAATATTTTGTTTAGGGTAAAGCAAGTTGCACTTGCTATTATGAACATGGACGATTTATTTCGTTCTTGGAGCTGCGAAATTCGGCCTTCAGCTGCATGTGTATGACGGGAGAGCACTCTGAGTGCCTACTTAATTCCATTGTATCATTGGTTAGAAACCGGGTAGTATTTTTTTGCAGCATCATATTTTATGATTAGTCATTTTTGATTTTCAATCATTGAAGATGCGAAATCAGCTGATAATTTCCATCAAAACAGCTGTTTTTCTCTTATTGTCTGCGTAAAATTTTCCAAATGTTTCTTTGTTTTGGTTGTGTTTGTTCGTACAAATCCAAGTCGTAGATGTTTTTGTTCCAATTACTATTGTCTCCTAAGAAATATTACTTGTGAAAAATCCGATTTTGTTGTTATTTACAGCTACTTAAGAAATCTTTGTTAATTTCATATCTATTTAATTTGGTATTGCTTGAGACTCCCACATATATAGGGTGCGGCAACATAACTTCCTTTTTTTGAAAGAAATTTTCTTTAAAAAAAAGTGACTTGTGTTGTCGCATCTTGTATGTATGATAAATAATTTGTTGTATCAGGAAAATAGAATATTACTTTACTAATATATTGAGGTCACTATTTATTAGATTAAAGTAAAAGTATGGCCTGAATTCTTATAGATAAACAGTTAACTGCTTTGTGTATTTTTCAATGATGTATTTTTTATAGCTTGTTATAAAACAAGCCATAATTCAAGATAATCTATGATGCTTCATAGAGTAGTGTCTCATTAGAAATGAGATGGATTAAAATATTGACATAGATTCTAAGATACTAGTAGTAAATTTGTAGACAATTATTTCATTATATTTGCATTCATTTTCATTAAATTTGTAGACAATTATTTCATTATATTTGCATTCATTTTCATTAAATTTGTAGACAATTATTTCATTATATTTGCATTCATTTTCATTAAATTTGTAGACAATTATTTCATTATACTTGCATTCATTTTCAATTCATAATTGCTAGTACAGCAATGACTCTCTGTGTATTGTTTTTAGTAATTTGATGTAACTCAATTACTTAAAAAGTGGTTGTCTTGTTATTCTTAATAATGGTGTTTTAAGAATTCTGTAGATTTTTTTAGTGAGCCTTTATTTCTTGAACAAAGTTGGAAGTGGACTGTTGTAGTATGAAGAGTTTAGGAAGTTATGTTGTTAAACTTGATCAAAATTATGAGATTTAAATAGAGAACTTTAAGTTAATAGATCAAAATGTTCATGATTTGAAATGGAGAATTTCAGTTCTTAAATCCATAAAATCCATACATGCAGTCACCTAATAATGATTTTTTTTTGATAAATTTTCATGAGTTTGAGCCTGTCATGCCATGCACCTGAAAAAGTGTTGACTTTGCCTTAATGTATCAATCAAAATTTTAGTGTTGATGTAGATTTGGGTTTACTGTATGAGACATTTTTGGTCAAGCTGTGATTGTGTTTCTGTACCATATAAGCACATGGTTAATGTAACAAGTAACTAAACTGATGTCAAATGATGTTAGAATTATTATAGTTTTTTGTCAGGATATTCTAAATAACTACAATGTGTTTAATATATGCTTTATTGTTTTATGTTTTTGGAAAGGGAAACTTTCTTACTACTCTTCAACTACAGATTTTCTTATCATTGTATTACTACAAATTGAGAATAGTGCAAAGTTTTTATTCTTTTGTATAACTCTGAGTTAAAAAATGTATGAAGACCAGTACCTGAAGCATGACTCAAGTCCAGCATCCAGCTGTGCCACCCCAGACTCAAGGGAGTGTACCATCAATGTGTCTCCTCAAGATGTCAAGTTTTTCTTCTCCTTTGAAAATGAAGAAGACTATACACAAGATGTTCTAGTTCTTATGAATACATCTACAAAGCCTGTTTTCTTTACTGGTGAGAAGAAGTTTGAGTATTATAGTAAACTTTTATGATTTTATTGCTTTAATAGAAATTTGTTACAAGCTTCTTGAGATAATTATTTCAATTTCTATTTGAAAAAAACATATGCTTTTGTACATATTTTTTAGCCCTGGTGCTGATCATTGTAGTAATCAATTTGCAGGCCAGCTGGTAGAAACAAATTCATACTCTATTTTTTTTTCTTGAGCATTTTGCATTATAATTGACATGCTGAAGTCCTATAAAAATACTGGATGTAAAAAAGATGAATTCTTTGATTTCCCATTATTAGGGGAGAATTATAAAGATGTGTTATACCACATTTAATTTTCTTAAATTGAATGTTTTTTCTTTAATTTATCTCATAAGACTAGTATCTATGACAATACAGAGCTAATTTAAAACAAAATGAAAGAGTTGGATGGTCAAACAGTGAGTGAAGTTTTGGGGACACCATAGTGATAATATCTTCAGTAGGTGTGAGCTGCAGTAATAATAAAGGGGCCTTGCACACTTCTTTTTAGTTGTTTATTTTGTTGCATGATGAAGTATGTTTATTTTTATATTTTCTACTATTTTGTACAAATTGTTGATGCTGTGGATTCTACTTGTACACTAGTTGAAAAAAAAAATTCCATTGTTTTCCTCTGTACTTTGATTCAATATGCCCAATTTTTGATTGTTGAAATACACTTCAATTACACTGCTATACATAGATCATCCTACTTTTGTTTTGCACACTAGGCAAAAACTTGTAAGTGCAATCCCTTCTGATGGGAACTAATAGGGGTGAGCCACTGTCTGTTCTATTTGTTTGTTCATGGTACATGTGTATAAAAAAACTTGTTTGGTTGTTGCAGCTTGAATTTCTATGCCACAAATGTTACCTCTGCATGAATGTTCTTGCATGTACTGCTTGTACACAGCTTCCTCTGAGTTTGTGTCATGTGCAAGTTGTTGTTGTTGTTGCTGTTCCCCAGCCCCCGTCAGCTCAGGCAGCCAGCATCGCGTAAGAAGCACGCCACCATCGCGGGATCCTCCCAAATTTGTTATGGTGTGTATCTTGTGTTGCTGCCTCTGCACGGCCTGATCCCGGCAGTGCATTAACACATGCTCAGTGTCATGTGGGGAAACTTGACCGAGTGGATGGATGTTTGGAGTTGCGGGTTTTCAGTTTGTGTTTGTACAACTGTAGGGATAGGTTGTCTGCATCTAAGTCTGGAAAGGCAGGCTCTATCTGTTCTATTTAGTGTTTTTTCAGTCTGGTTTATTGGAGGAAGAGGGTATCCTAGAATGGTGTTTGGTTTCAGTTGTTGGCATGCTCTGTGTGAATGTAGTATGTGTTTTAGAATATTATGATTTCCCTCCCATCCTGTACTCACAGGTATTACAGATATTACACAGACCTTCTTCATCATGGCATCTTTGTAATATCTATCACAGATATTACACAGATATCTGTGTAATATTTATCTGAGTAAAGGAGGTCTGTGTAATATCTGTGCAGCATCATTGTGATTGCTCTGTGCGTAGGAGTGTGATACAACATTTAATGACAGGGACTGTATGGGTTGTTGATGGCAGAGGCTAAGAATTGTGTTCCTCTCAAGTGTATGGGATGTTGAATGGTGAGTACTTGTGTTTCTGTATGCACATGCGCTGTGGGTGAGGTTCTTGTGGAGCCTGTGATGATCCTTAGAACTTTGTTTTGGTTTGTTTGAAGTTTGTTTAATTTTATTTTGGATGCTATGGATGCCCAAGCTGGGCTAGCGTAGGAAATTACTGATCTTATATACTGCTTATAGATCAGTATGTATTAAGGTTTCTTTGTCTTTTCCAAAGTTGGTGCTTGTTAATGTGTGAAGTGTGTTGTCTTTTGTTGCATTTTTCTGATACTTCATCTATATGTTGGCTGAAGGATTTGGAGATGTTGAAGGTGATGCCTAAAATTTTAGTCGTGTGTGTGGTATTGTAGTGTTGTGTAAGGTGACAGTGGGTCTTTGTTGGTATTCTGCATTGTGGCTTGTGAATAGTGTGGTGGTAGATTTGGTAGGGACTATTTTTAGTCTGTTAGTGTTCATCCATGTGGTGATTGTGTTCATGTAATCTTGTACTTGAGTGTAGCATGTGCTTACTTTGCTGTGTGTAGATGTGATCGTGATACCATCTTTGTATGTGTATGTTTTCCGGAGGCTGTGGTATGTCATGCATTAAAGATTGAATAGGGTGGAGGTACGTAGCCTTGCGGTACTCCATTGGGAATGTTTCATGTTTTCAAGGACTTGCCACTGTAGTACATGTGTGCTTGTCTACTTGATAAGTGATTGGCAAGCCATCTTTTGGTGTTATGTAGCTCGATATTGTCTATCTTTTTAATCAGGGGGTATCTGGGAATAGCATCGAATGCTTTGCTGATATCAATCGTGAGCAAAAGTGTTCATTTTGCTGGTTTGCGTGAGTTGATGTTGCCTTGCATGTTTTGTGCAATGTTAGTGAGTAGCGTGGTTGTGGAATGATGTGGTCTGTATCCGTATTGTGTCGGAGACAGTGGTATGTTTGGTGTTGCTACTTTTAGGAAAGGCTGCTCTACAACTTGAGAAGGTGTGGAGAGCAGGGTGATTGGTCTGTATGAGGCTTTGTCTGTGGGGGACTTGTTTGATTTGAGGAGAGCTATAATTTTTTAAGTTTCCAGAGTGTGGGGAATATGCAGAAGCTATACGAGTAGTTTGTGATGTTCATTAAAGTTTTAATCCCTTGTTGTCCTAGGTGCTTGAGGTGGTGGTTTGAGATGTTGTCAGAACCTGTGGCTGTAGAGTTTTTGAGTTTGCGTATGATGTTTGAAACTTCTTGGTGGTTTGTGAGTTTACTGTTGTTGTCTAGTGGGTACTTGTGCTTGTCTGTGGGTGTGCCTGTCAGCAATTGTGTGTACCTTACTAATACTAGCATAGTGGTGTATGAGTATGTTTGCTTGTTTTCGCCATGAGGGTATGTTAACGTCAATGGTGATTGCCGCATGTATTTGGGAAGCGTTTGTGTTGTAAATTATGTTTCTAATGGTTTTGTAAAGTTTGCTAAAATTTGTCTTGTGGTCAAGTGATTCAACTAAATTTTTTCAGTTTTCCGTTTTCGTTTTTTGTAACTTTTCCTGTGATTTGTTGCTTCAGATCCTGGATGTGGCGTGTGGTTTGTTAAGTGTGGGGAGTGGGTGTATTTCTGAGATTGTTACATTCTCTGATTAGTCTATGTACTTTGTGTGTAAAGTTTGGGTTGTGGTGTTTTGTTTCATTTTGGAATGTGGTTTTGTCTGCATCTGTGATGGTGGCGTTGAATTCTGCTGCAGTCTGATTTATGCCATTTGTGGGGCGGCTGTTGAGTGCTACGAGAAGTTGTTCTGTGAAACTTTACCAGCTTTTGTAGTTGGTGCGTGTTCGTCTGGGGTGGGGGTGAGGTCTTTGCCGGTGTGTGTTGTGACGATGATAGGAAGGTGGTCTGAAGACAGATCTGTTTCTGTTTTCCAAGTAGTGTGATTTGCAAGGGATGGAGAACAGAATGTGATGGTGGGTGATGTGGGTCTAAAATTGGCTTGGTGTGGGATGCATGTAGGTTTGTTTGTATCGTTGAGGATGAAAAGACTGTTGAGTTGACTTCATAACTCTTCACCTCGAGTGTTGTTTTGTTGTTGTGTGAACCAGCTGGAATGTTTCGCATTGAAGTCGCCGCAAAGAATGGTGTTCAGGGCTTGAAGGTTGGGTTTGTATCCAGCTAGTAGGTGGGTGAGGTATTTGGTGGGATGTCTTTGTTTGTGCCTGTTTCTATTTTGAAAGATTGTAGTTCGGTGTGATGTCGATTCGAAGTAGGTTGCGCGTGGTCTACGACATGGTGATGTAGTTGATGTTGTGGCGTACGTATGTTACGAGTCCTCCAACTTCGCCATGTTGTCCATCTTGTCTGATGACCGAGAAGTTTGGGATGGTGGGGGTGCGATGTCGATGTTGGAGTTCAGTTTCTTGGAGTAGAACCATGTGTATATGGTGTTTGAGTATGTAATGTTTAAGTTCCATGAATTTGTTTCGAATTCCGTCTATGTTGAACTGTAGTATTTTTATTTTGCTCCTCCGTTCAGGGCGTGTGAGTTGAGGTGCTTGTGGCGTAGGTGACGGTGAAGGGGGATGTGGTGTTGCAGGGGACTGAGCTATGGGTGATGAGGATTGTAATGTTATTGGTTGTGATGAGTCTGTGGAAGCAGTTTGAATTTGTGTTGGGTGTAGTGGGGAAGTTGTGTTTGGTGTGCAGTATTCACAAGTCCAGGTGGGTGTTGTTCAAGTTTTTAATGTTGTTCACTTCTGGTGGAACCACTCTCTGGCAGCAGTTGCAGATGACGTCCTCCTTTTACGCAACTGGACGTGATGGTGTCACTGCATGTGGGGCACTTGTATGTGTCCTGTGAAAGTGTTGTGTGTTTCCTACTGCTAACAGAGGAAGATTTAAGTGTCAAATCAACACTGACCTTGACTAAAAAGGTAGTAAGCTTGGCCTTTGCTTGTTGAATGTCTTAACATTGCATTCTCACACTGTATTCTTCATGCATGCTTACTGCACTTACATCAGTCTCTAATTTCTTTATTAGCTCTAATTGCTGTCTAACAATAAGGTTTTTATACTTTCTTTTGTAACTGCCACTGCCTCTGGATGACATGGTCACTCAAAAATTATAATTAAAGAGTAAGCACTGCGTAAGCACTGGAAATAAACTAGGAAAAGTGATAACGCTCTCAAATAACATGCAATACACAACAGATTATGGAGATATGTGTGCCACCATGTCCCTGCTCATGGCGGACACCGCGAGCTGGCGAACTCGGTCATTTGTTCCCGCTACGTACAGACTCGTCTGTCAATTGAAAATTTGTTCGCTAAAACTGAAATCCGATACAATGACGTCCGTTATCAAGAGGGGTCACTGTTCTTAGTACAGATGAAGATATAAAACAATCACTACCTGTATAAATGAAGAGCATGATACAAGTTTTTCGTGTTCCAGTGTTTTGCAGCCATCCGGCGCTTGTGAACGTCGAGGCTCTGGATCAAGTAATGGTGGAGGCACATTGCAAGGTGAAGTGTCGCGTGTACCAGCATCCCGTCACCAAGGAGTCTAACTTGGCTGTGCTGCAGCTTATTGCCTTCAGTAAAAAAGACAAGGTGACTTTTTGGTGATTCTCAAATTTAACTATTGAGTAATTCTTCAATTTAAGTTTTTTGGTTATTTTCTGTTCTGATTATAGGGTGATTATCCTGATTTTTTACTGTTTTTTACAAGTATTCTTTATCTTTTTGGTGATTCTTTATTAATAATTTTTGGTTATTCACTAATTTTCATGTTCATACTAAGACACAAAAAGCTACTGCCAATGCAAAAATTTAATTTTTGTTATCCTACAAATTCTTAATCTATTTTGCTAAAGAACAGATTAAGAATTTTATTGCTAAAAAGTTTGAGATTAAATTAGAAATTGTGAAAATGAGCTAAAGAAATCACAAATTTATTTGTGAAATATACTTTAAAGGAAATGATATCAGTAGCTTTGTCTTCACTAATTTCACTAAGTACTAAATAAACCTGAATTAAATTGAATAGATTTGAATTGTGATTTCTAGTATTCAGATGACCATCCTTGTTTAGGCAATGGTAATAAAATTTTTGTACATAATTGATGTTAAAATATTTCCTACGAGGTAATTTCTGTATGGGTTTGTGAGCCTATTTTCAATATCCAGGTGATGGATGAAATTGAAGCTGATGCAACACTTTTCTGTTTAATGTCTGACATTTGTTGACCATCTTTGCTTTTCAATGAATTGTTGCTTTATGAAATTGTTTGCTATCCTTAAAGTGGTTTTGACTTATAAAATCCTATTTGATCATCACTTGATTTATATTTCTTTATTTTCAGCGCATCATTAGGGAGCATTTCATCCCTGTCTACATCAACTGTCGGCCATCACAAAAAACTAGAGCCAGATTTTTGGGCTTGAAGAGAAAGCTTCAAAACTACCTGAAAAATTTTGCGTTTCTTCACGGCAACAGAAAGATCGAGTCTCTTGGTTGGGAATACAAAAGGGATTTGTCAAGTTTCCTGGCAGCAGAAAGAAACAGCGACTTGTTGAGTCCACTCCTTCCTCGTCAGCGGCTTACTGTCTCGGAGTCCAGCGACTTGGCTTCTTTAGATCGCCAACTGCTGGGGCATGAATCTCGAGGTGGTCGACACATGCAAGACAGCGTGTCTCGCTCCATCCCCACTTACCTCCACGAAGACCCTGCAGACTCTCTCATCAGGAACAGGGAGTTTCTCAGCTCGACAAGAACCAGGAGCAGCAGCTTGTTGGGTTATGCCACTAGCACTGAGAGTTCCAGCTCGCCTTCATCATCCAATTTAGCCACAAAGAGAACACCAGCGCCTGAGCGTCAAGTTGCGCCCGGTCGCTTGTCGTCTCCTGCGTTCTCTGCTTCACGGCTGCTGCCTGCGACGCAAGAGTCGTCTGATGCTGCTCCAGTGCAGGTCTGCTCTACAGATGTTGTGAAGACGGTCGTCACAGACAGGAGGCTGGTGCATCCTGCTGCTCAGGAACCTGCTGCTGTCAGGAAAACTTCGTCCCATCTACGTCCTGGACGGAGTTCTGTTCATCGACCTGGTAGGGGCCATCACAGAAAATTTTCATTTTATTGAATATAAAACTTTTTATCTCATAAAACTTGTTTTAGCGTTTAAAAAAAATTATTTTAGCACATATTCGTTTATTTTAATGTGAAGACATTTGTTATGTTGTCTCATGAAGAAATTTTATTTTATCGCATAACGAAACGCATAGAAATTTTTTATTTCATTTATCGCATGAAAACTTTTTTTAATGCGTAGAAAATGTAAATTTTTGCTTTACCACTTAGAAAAAAATTATTGTGTAGTATAGAGAAAGTATTTATCTTGATGAAAACTCATCACTGGAAGAAAATGCTTAACTAAGCATAAGCGAGAGTTTCTGAAGGTCAGTCAGAGTTGTTTACCAAAATAAAAAATACTGAGCGTATCTTTGATTCGGAATTTTAGGTAAAAACCGAGAAATGATGCGGGGATGTTGTCTGTATATTTTCACCTACATCGTGCGTGTAAATATCCACTGATCATCATAACAAACATGTGGCCCCTTTACTTGATCAATGTGAGATTTTTTCACAGGAATTCGTTGTCGGCTGTTATTTTCGTTTGGTGTATATAATGTAATGTAATGATTATATTTGATAAAATGTTTCAATAAAATAGAATAGTAATAAATTAGTATAAATAACATAATATTCGCATTGATCGTCTGGTGTTGCACTCACTTGGTTAATCAAGTGTGATGATCGAATGATACTAATGACGCTTTGGTTGTAGGTTCATACAACGACAACGACGTACTGGTGTGTTACTGCGTGCTGTTCTTCTCGCTGGTGTACGCCTCGTACTCCTGGCTGTGTGGTGAACTGCCGGTCTTCAACATCTTCACTCTCTCTGACTCAGAAATGAAACACCTCGTCATATTCATATCGTCGTTACTTAGTGCAGGTAAGAAAACGTGATTTATTTTAATGTTGGTTGTGCGCAGAACTGTTCATCTTCAACGTGTTCACTCTTCCTGGGTCCAAAATTAAGCTCCTGGAGATGTTTATGCCGTTTTTACTTAGAGCGTCGGAGAAAAAACTCGGACTTCAATATGTTGAAGATATTCGCTGCACATTTAGTTGCAAAACATTGATATCAAGTCTCAGAAGCCTGAAGTTAAGCTATGGATACGGTATGTGCAAGTAATTTAGAAGTCCCCCAATGAGCACGTGGGTGATGGGAGCTAGACTTGAATATCTATTAGAGAGAAGCTGCACTTGAATATTTATGAGATATAAGCTGCACTTGAATACCTAAAAGATATAAGCTGCACTTGAATACCTAAAAGATATAAGCTGCACTTTAATACCTAAAAGATAGAAGCTGCACTTTAATACCTAAAAGATAGAAGTTGCACTTTAATACCTGAAAAATAGAAGCTACATTTGAATATCTAAAAGATAGAAGCTGCACTTTAATACCTAAAAGATAGAAGCTGCACTTTAATACCTAAAAGATAGAAGCTGCACTTTAATACCTAAAAGATAGAAGCTGCACTTTAATACCTAAAAGATAGAAGCTGCACTTTAATACCTAAAAGATAGAAGCTGCACTTTAATACCTAAAAGATAGAAGCTGCACTTTAAAACCTAAAAAAATAGAAGCTGCACTTTAAAACCTAAAAAAATAGAAGCTGCACTTTAATACCTATAAAATAGAAGCTGCACTTTAATACCTAAAAAATAGAAGCTGCACTTAAATACCTAAAAAATAGAAGCTGCATTTCAGTACCTGAAAGATAGAAGCTACATTTGAATAGCTAAAAGATAGGAACTTCACTTGAATATCTATTAAATAGAATGTGCACTTGTATCTATAGGGTAGCCCAAAAGTTACTTTATCATTTGAAGCATGTATTACGCTAAAACTATGAGAGATACAAACTTCTTGTAAATTGCGGTTGAAAGAAGAGAGTGTAGTTTTTGTATTTATGATACAGGCTGACCATAATAAAAGTTACGGATTGTAACTATAACATACTTTAGAAACTCCTAAAAATGGCTAAAACACAGTGGAAGAGCCTCAACGGAAAAACATCGTCCTAAATGTGGAAGATTATTTTGAAAATACTGGATCATTAGTTGGAGTATGGAAGAGTTGCATATGAAAATCTGACAAGCGTCTATCTAAACTCTATGTTCAAGATGGACACGAGTCAATGTAAACTCTAAGACGCACGCGTTGAACAGCTTTTTCACTTTGGGATGACTTTGGTCGTAAAATTCGACCTTTGTCAGTAACACAGATACCGTAAGTCGGAGTTTTGCTACAACAGGGGGTTTAGATGAACTCGTGTTAAATGCTCTCATGAAACTCCTCCTTATTCCAACAAATGATCCATTGTTTTCAAAATAATGTTCCACAATTGCTACTCTATCTTCCGCTGTGTTTTTAGCCATTTAGGGGGATTTCTAAAGTTTATTTTTGTTTGAATCCGTAAGTGTTATGAATACAAAGCATTGGTCTTTTTTTCAATCGCAATTCACTAGAGCTTTGTTTCCAGGCCCGTAACTAGGAATGTGAGAAAGAAACTCCTGTATTCTACTATAGATTTGGAATATCTTAATTTATGTACAGGCTTCTTGTCTACAAGGCCTCGATACAAAATTTAAATGTGGAACGCAACGATTCTTACTTACTTACTTATTTTAAGATAAGGTAATTTAAGCTAACTCACAGAATTTTCGAACAGTGTTTTGTTCCTTAGTGGGTGCGGCTGAAAGTGTCCAGTGGTAACGTTGAGTAGGAAAAAGTGTAGTGGAAGAAAGAGTGAATGTTTTAAGACTATTCACATCTTGTATGACTTAGCAAAAAAGTTACTGATTAATTAATTTGTGTTTTTTCTTGCAGGTTACTTGATATGTGCGTATTGCCGTAGCTGATACCAACCTCCTGCTATCATGTGTGTGTTCAGCTCCACTTTTATCACTTAACTGAAAGCGTAATATATTTGCCTCTAAGTATTCTTATCTACATAGTCCTGTACTCGTACATATATTGACTGCTCGAGCTTCGTGGGCATTTGACTCGTACCAATAAAATAGTCTTTGTTTCATTAGCAAATGAGTTTTGCTCAGCATTAAATGTAGAGAAATTTTAATATTTTTCACGTCCACGACCATCAGTGCCAGTTTCTTATACATATGCACAAACAATGTATGTAATGTACACAGTAAACGACAAAAATCGCTTATAAGACTCAAGTACTACGTGATATTATGTTAAATGCCAATTGATATATGTATTTGAGGCTCAATTGTGGTGGTCTTGTATTTTAACATTGTATACTCAGTTGCCGTGTTCAATTGTTTGTTTTCGAACGTTCTCTTGTAATCCATTCGATGTAGTTCAAACTATAAAGAAATATTGGGTTTTCTCACGTTTCTTGAGGTCTACGTCTGATCAAAAAGTTCCATTAGCTCATCTATTAATATGGTCTCACTAATGTTTAGTATCTTATATCACAAGCTGATGTGAATACTCTCCTCGAGGTAGTGCTCACGCTACCGTTCCAGCAACAAAACTGTGACGTGCACTCGTAAAAAATTTGTATTGTTTGCGTACTCTTTTCTTTGGTTATTGTGGATTTAGAAACGTGCACTGAAATGGATTACTGCAAGCTCTGGGGGTTCTCAGAGCAGATTAGACTTCTGAGCTCTGCTCTAGGTTTATCTGTTGTACTTAGCATCTCAGGAATGCTACGTATCTTAGAAGTGACCGGAGTGACGTACGGCACACTCAGCGGTACTGGTTTTAGGAATCTCTTATGGGTTTAGCATTAGGATTACGTAAGTCTTTGTTTTTTTCTTAATTTCATTGGAGAGGGCAGTAAAAGAGATTGCCTTTAGTTCTTCATGGGTTTCAGTACTGTTTTGGGGTTGTGAGCAATTCATGAGATTCACTGGTAAGGGTAGGGATGGAAGTTAGTGTCCGTCCTCGTCAGTGTACCTTAGAATATTAGGACGCTTCAGTGGTATCCCTAGCTGCGTAGTGTGTTGCAGGAGTCTGTTGTGAGTTTCGTTGTTAGGCCATCTCTGCGTCCTTCTTTCTTTTTCGTAGAAGTTAATGTTCAGTACTGTCAACCTCACTCACGAATGTCTTGTTTTCTGTTATTTTACTCTATCTTTTGAGGATACGGACGCCAGTTTTTATTGCGTGAAAGTGGCAGTGCTAACCAAAACCCTGGACTGCTACGCTCCAGTGTTTCTTCACACTAGTTTTCTCTACTAAACCATGTTTTTTTCTTTATTTTCATTATACAGGGCGCTCTAATTGTTAGGAAATGTAATTGAACCCTGAAACAAAAAATGATATTTATAGTTAGCTGCCTTGTACTTTCGATTCAAGCTTTCATGAGGGTGCATACCTAATTTGTTTCTTCTGTTTATATGCTATCAGAGCAAAGTTTTCTTTTCGGATCAATACGCAACGTTCGATCGTATTCTTCCCTAGTCTTTGGGTATAATAATTAGGTCAGACTGCTGGTTTGTCTATCAAATATTGTGAATGTCCCTTACTGTCTCCATTTTTAATCAACGTTGTTCATGCTATGCATTAGTTTTATTTTTCTGTGTTCTCATGTTGTTGCCTGTGAGATGGGATTATATTATAATGTATTGTGTTGTTTCTGGGAAGCGGGTTTCTAAATCCCAGACAGTAGGGAAGAGGGTGGGGGTGGGAAAGAAAAATGGGATGTCGTGTGGTAGTGTTTGTCCTCGTTTTCTTTTTTGGAGATTTTGCGCGCGTCAGAAGTGCCCTTAGATACCCATCGTAGAGTCAGCAACGCTGGTTGCAGGAACCTGCTGTTCACTTTCTTTCGTTTCTTGTGTGGCCTTATCTTACTTTCTTATCGTTCTTTTTATATCTTTTGACATATCTGCCTAGCCTACCCTGCAGTTGATTTACTTCACAATTATAGTTCATTTCTATGCTAAATTTTGTATTTTTTCCACCTACTGCATACATTTAGCTCTACTATTCTTCTCTTCTACTTATCCCTATCCTCCAAAATGTTCAGATCTATCAGTACTCCTCAGATATTGTTTATCGATACAAGCTGAGCGAAAAGTACAAAAAATATTAATTATCAGCCAATAGATTAGTCAAAGACTGATCTGAAGTAGGTACATTTCATTTGTTTAACAGTGAATCATCCCACTCATGTGAACTTATTTAGTTTTCAAGATTGAATCTTATTAAATAATGCACGATAAGCGAGCCTATTTGCTTCACTTTTTCAATTTTACTGCTATGGGCAAAGACTGGGATTGGCTTTTCTTTCTCATCGTACGTAAATTTATATTTGTCTTTACTTCCTCACAGTACATTCAGAAACACTTTTCTTATTAATCTTGTTTTTTTTAATAATTAGTGTAGGTTTTATTTTATTTGTAGGTCTTTCTGTAATATGGAAATGGTCGTTAAAGCATGTATGGTGCAGTTGATTTAAGATTTATTCTCTTGATCGGGCCAAAGTCGGTGTTATTGACCATCGGCCGTCTTTTGGGTATGGGTATTGGCCATTTTTAGGGTATGGGTGTTGGTCATTTTTATCTTGTTAAGCGTTATTTACATCATACGATGTTTGTACGAGTTGCATTCTACCGGCAACTTACACCATATGATGTAGATGCGCGACGGTACCACAGCGGCGTCAATATCATATGATGCTATAATGTTTATTAGTTCAATTAGCGTTGTTATTACTGTCATATTAGAATTGTAATATGACAATAGTATTATTATTGTCGAGTGAGCGGTGACCGTTAATAGGTTAAGCTATGTAGTTCAACTGATATCGGGTTACTGGGATTGGCTACTTCTTCATGATTTTAATCTTAGATATGGGAACCAAGATAGAAATAGTACTGGTGTCAGCGATGTTGGTATAGTCACATCATTTTCACGATAATATACCGGAACTTTGTAGTTACGTACTTGAAATTGCACTGTTGAACTAAAGCATATCTCTGGAGGTGGGGATTCACTAAAGGGTGAATCTAGGAACTCAAGAGACAAATAGTCTCCCGCTTGTTGCATGACTTTGCCGTTTATTGTTTTTCTGAGCCTTGGATGGTCTTATCTTCCTTTTTCTCATACTCGTCTTTTCTCTTGGGTCATGTTTGCCTGCTATGGGTATGCTTGTCTGGTATAGGCATGATTGGTACTTCATTTTATTTTCTGTACCCTACATCTAGACGTTGTCATGGGTGGTGGTAACCTAGATTTATTCATTTTCATTGACGTTTACACGAGATGGCAACTTAACTGCTGTAGAGGATTTGTATGTACTTGCTGATAGAAAGATGGACTAGGTTGTTTAACTCTGCCCACGTGAAAATGAAAAACAATGATCCTGATAGTGGGTTTTCTTAATCGAAGTATCAATTAGAGAGTGCCGTTGCTAAGGTAGGGTTTCTTTAATTGAACTATAAATAAGAGGGCAATAATACTGATCGTAGCATATATTGAGAAGATATGTTGAACTTTGTTACAATAACATTTCTGCAGGGTTAACTGGTAGCTCTCCATGTGGCCCATCGAGGAGCTTAGATCTTGAGGGCAGTTTACAGCAACATACAGGGTATGTTCAGCATCTGTTGTGTGGATATGTTATTGATTAAGCTTCTTATCCTACTAAATCATCTTTCTGTGAGCGTAACGAGCCAGGGACTCATCCATCCTAATGAGTCGCGGTAAAGCTGTTCCTGTTCACCTGGTATTTTTTTTGCTAACATGCTCATTTTGTCTTTCAAGTTTGGTTATCTAATGCCCGTGATTATCTAGAGGTTCTCGTACGAAAAGTACAATTTGACTTGCATATTGGTGCAAATTTTACTGAAATTAATGAGCGTGTGTACTGTTCTTGATATTTTGAAAGGTACGCTTACATCACGGGAATCTGAATGAACGTGTTCAGAGTTTAGTCAAACTGAATGAGCTTTGCATTCCCTTCATATATCCTGGTCGATGAATTCAGCAGCTGGTGTTCTGAACATTAGGTACCGATATTTGTATTCAATATTTAGCTTGTAGAGGATTTAGGAATCAAAAAACTGCACATCGTCGAACTCGAAACGTTCGCACATATTGAAAGCAAGCAGCAGTGTATTTGAGTAACTCCAGACGTCGCTAAGTATACCCGATGCTGAGTATCGAAAAAGCGTGGGATATTATGCCAAGTTGAAGTTGTTGATGGTGCAGAAGGACAAAATAACTTGTCTAGCCTTATTTAGTGGGAATGACTCAGGTTGTCGCATCTCGTTCCAGGATGTGCATTTTTAAAATTTTGAGATAACAGTACTTTTTATTTCAAGTTGAACATAGTAGTCCGTAGGGAAGTCTAACCAGATAATTTTGATGTAATAAGGGGCAGTTTGTTGTCGATCATTTTCATTAGAGTGCTTCCTGACTTTAAATTTTTATTCAGTATATATCATTCGTATGTACAAGTAAGCGTCATGTTAATTGCACCAGTTTATTATTTGCAATTTTATAGTATCTGCGTATCCTAGGTGTTGCTTTTATTTAGTGACTTCTGGTATCCTCGGAGATCCTGATTTTTGGTTTGCAAGTCGGTAGAATCCTCACTACGTTACAGGTATGTCCTCATATTTGTGAGTCGTAGTGTTAATATTTTGTTTAAATTAGCATTTGCCATGTAGGGATCCATATTCGTCTGTGCTGCGGAATTAGCGTAAAAAGGGCCAGTTTACCTCATCACTGAAGACGGAGATTGAATTAGTTATAGGAAAAGGTCCAGTTTACCACATCACTGGAGACGGAGATTGAATTAGTTATAGGAAAAGGTTCAGTTTACCACATCACTGGAGACGGAGATTGAATTAGTTGTAGGAAAAGGTCCAGTTTACCACATCACTGCAGACGGAGATTGAATTAGTTATAGGAAAAGGTCCAGTTTACCACATCACTGCAGACGGAGATTGAATTAGTTATAGGAAAAGGTCCAGTATACCACATCACTGCAGACGGAGATTGAATTAGTTATAGGAAAAGGTCCAGTTTACCACATCACTGGAGACGGAGATTGAATAAGTTGTAGGATAAGGTCCAGTTTACCACATCGCTGGAGACGGGGATTGAGTTAGTTATAAGAAAAGGTCCAGTTTACCTTATCACTGAGGTATCTCATCAGCTACTGCAACATTCATCACGAAGTCGTGCTTGAGTCGTAAACTCGTTTCCAGGATCTTCACTGTTCAAGTGTTCTGAATTGTCAATTGCAGGGTTGTATGTAGCGTCTGTTATATCTCCCATCCATACTGCACCTGCGTGGGTAGTTACCTTATTTCAGCTACGATCGTACAAATCGTAGTTCTATTACCGGTTTTTAAATATTTATGCATTCAACTCCAGCACTTTATCCTCTTGATATTAAAATGTTCCACTGGTAATGGCGGTATTGTATACGAGTTATGTTTCAGCGAGAGAGTAGATATTCTTGGTAATGAAGACTTGGATTCTAACGACTGGAGGATGGTTTGTGGATAAAACTATTTAAAAAGTCCCACACCTTTGTCGTGGCATTTATATATAATCACGATCTAGTTGAAATAAAGAATTCTGTTCCATTAAAAACGTAGTCCTAGCACTTGGGTACGTTGTCAGTATTGCTCTCGTGTCGCATTGGTTAGAATTCTCACCTGAGAACTTGTATTAGTTTCGTAGGTTGGCTCAAGATTCCTTATTGGTTATGAAAAGGATACATTGACCTGAGTGTAAGAGCATCCAGCTGAGATGTCGTGCATGTAGCTGGTCGAAGTAGCGTTTGATCTACATTGATCGAGAGCGTGTTTAAAAGATACTTGTATTCTTTTCCATGCCTCTAGTTCGTTAGAATGCGGATTTCGTTGTCTTGTCGTGTAACGCTAATATATCCTTAATTACATGTCTTACTAACAGTCTGGTTGTGCAAGTCTCTGTCTCACGTGAGTTGCGCTCAAGTTCCCCATTAAGGCTAAAAATATTTGAACGTCTAAGGGCAGTCGTATCTGTTGGGTACGGTTTAATTTACACTACGAATTACTGGCTGATTTTGTGTGTAAATTGATAAGGGTATTTTTCACAACTTCGTGGTATTTCATAATAGTTGTCAATTGGAAAAGCAATGCGTGTCAAGTTAGGTATTGCGAAATGCTTTTTCCATTTCAAGTTTGCTCTGCATGATTTTGTTACATGTCCGTTTTTGCATAGATGTTCATTAAGGAGTGTATACCAGACGTAACGTGATATTTAGGAACGTTATTTGCTTGAGCAGATCAACGTATGCACTGACATTTGTTCTCAGACAAAGGAGTGAGCCATTCGTTTGTAAAGATGGCAATAGAGTTCACTCGCTCTCGAAGGTTCGCTCACGTTTTACGGAAGCAGTAAACCTGCGCCTAAGTTTTGTGATTTAGACCAGTGCTTATCACACTACCTGATGTGGCGCGCCCGTACATTTTTTAATGTGCCAGGGGCCGGCAAATTCTTAGTAATAAGTTACATCGCCACTCGAGTAACACTATTCTAGACAACGGCCGAAAGACCACTACTCCAAGCACTAATGGGCAGTTAGGGGTAAATTTTTCTAGTTTCATCTATTTCGTACTCTTCTTTGATAGTTAATATCATGCGTATAATGACCAGAAGTGTTTTACTTTCATTTGTGCCGGTCCTTTCAATTAATTGGTATTGGAATTTTGTGAACGAAAAGTTGTACATCTTTCAATTGCACGAACTAGCGTAGCGAAGCACAACATTAGCGGATAATCTCTTGATGAGTGAGAGATTAGAACCCTGGCTTTATCGCAAAATCCCAACCTTGAATGTTATAAATTAACACGTTAAGTGCGAAGTGACCCACCGGTGGGTCACTCAGGTTAGGTTCTGTAATTTTTTCAAAGCTTTCTATTGACTGTATGTACAAAGTAAAGATTTGCACCAACTAAGCACCCGCACTTAACGTGTTAAGATTTGCTGTAAAGCTGAAGTTAGGATGTCTCGATGCTGCCACTATGCTAGCTGAAGGAATTCAATTTTAAAAATGCGTGGTAGACAGTCTTTTAGCATCATTACTGCATTTACAGTGCTTTAATTTTGAAGTTTCATCCTTTCATGACGCAACGAATATTGTCCTATCTGATGGGTAACAATAGACGAGTCCTCGGCAAAACGAATAATGTGTCTTGAATCACTATTTGTAAATAATATACATTCTTAAATAAAAAAATTTCATGTGAACTAGTTCAACTGTTGACTTCCGATAAGTTCCATACGATATAATTGTCCATGGTCTTAAGTCTTCCTGGTTTTGCATTCATTATTTCATGCACGCAACTCCCGCCAGGTGGAAGTATGTACTGTTGCCACTTCATCTATACATGTCAATGCTACAAGATGTTCTCTTACAAAAAGTCGACATTTTTTATACAGCTTTTACGTGTGCTCTAATGAAGCGAAACTGCTTAAATACACGTGAATCACATTTAATTCTTTCATCATTTCAGGGGGACTTTTCACTGACATTGACATATCGTAAGTTGAAAGCAAATTGAATGTAATGTTGCAGTGCGACATCTTCACGAATAGCATAGCCACCATGTTTAACACTGAACTTCTATATTATTATTTAAGAGATGTATATTCGTGCTAAAATGATTATGCATTAACATCGTGAAATACACTAAATGTTTACTCTGAGAGTCTCACATGATGTCCTCGGTATTATGAGTAAAGAAAAGAAGGTATTTCTCATACACGTAGCTTACACATGAAGAATAAATGTACAATGTAATATAGTTTAAATATGTACACTGATGTATAGCACTTTACTCGAAGCTCAGAAGCGATAAATTAACGAAATCTTACGAGTTGAACATACGAGACATGAAGTCAGCTGCCGCCAACAAAACTATCGCACCACGACCGCTACTTCCCATCTTCTGTCATCTTCAACAAAAGCTGCATTACGTCCACGGAACGGTTATATACCTTCGAAGAAAACTCAAGTAACATCTGCGAGTAGTCTATCATCGAACCAAGAACCCGGCGATATTGAAGACGAATCTTCAGAAATTTAGTAATGCGAGTTGGGAACACATCATACTTGGGTATCGTATCGTACCAACAAACGAGCCTTCTTTTAGCCCAAGAAAATTGTAGGTAATTACTCAAGATGCTAAAAATTTATAGGTCATAATTGAAGATAAACAGTTAGATTGTTAGTAGTTCTAAGCTGACAACGTATTACGGTAAACTTAGCGTGAGCCGCTACACAAATGAAGAAGCTGCAGCACAACGAAGAGTTCATGCGCCACAAGTTCGTTAGTGAGAAGCAGAAAGTTCCCAGAATAAAAGACACCTAAAAAATAAATATAAAATACAAGATTACTCTTCGAACTTGCTACAGAAAACTCATGGCTGAATGGAAAGTGAATCACAAATTGGAGAATACTGTAACACTTAAAATTCGTTACGCGTGAAACCACCATGGTGCCACGACTACTCTACACACAGGAGAAACTTAAACAATGCGAACCCAAACCAGTCAATTCGTTCTTTCTCTCTCGAAAAAAATAATTCTCAGTAGTTTGTTATAAAAAGTTCCGTGACAATATTTAACGGGTAAGTAACTTGCAGGAAACAATAGTACTGAAATCAACAAGAAGTAAACACTACTTCTCTTCAATGAACAAGCACTGCAGATCATAGATGTCTTCATAGCGACAATGAGGTGAGAACGAGAAGTTACAAAAAGACAACTTTGAGAAACAACCCAAATTTCACCGCAAACTGAAAATGAACCAACAGAAGTCAATCACATTACCGAACCCGAGTTAATCTATGACGACTTTTAAAGACCAATGATTCATAAGTTGCAACACACAGGCTCCTCTACACCATCCCATACTCTGGTATTCCTCCAGGCCGGGAACCTAATGTTCCCTCTTCCCTCAGCTGACTTGCAAGAGCTATAATTTACATTATTGAAAGAAATTGGACCTCCCACGAGAGAAAACGAAAGCGAAGTTTAAAAAACACAAATAATCCAAATTAAGTTATAAAATATTACTTCAATAATATTACACCATTTCAACTTCTTAATTGATACGAAACTCAACACACAATCCATGACATAATGAACAACGCAAAATAAAAAACATGTATAAAGTAAAAGTACAAAATATGAAATGGTGTAATGAAGAAGCAATGACATATTCTTCAGTGAACAATCAAGATGTACGTCGCATAAAATATTTCACTTCTATGTAAGATAAACGGTAAGACAGGGAAGTTCACTCTCTAATGGCGAATGCCTGTATCTGTTTCCGAGAGTAGACATGGCAGTGCAAGCTGTGTAGATGAAACTTAACGAGTCATCAGATGAATGAAAATAGCACAGGAAGGCAAACTCAACAAAAGTAAGCAGGCTTCAAGAAAAGCACGAAATTCACATCGTAGTTGCTGAAGAAGTAACGAACGCGGTGTTACTAGCAATTCCATCAATAACCTGATTATACCAAACCCTCATTCGATGCCTCATAAATACGTAACTCCATCAAAAATAGTACAAAGATCACGTAGTTATGACACAAATAGTAAAGAGATTAATCGCCAAAGGGATTCACTTGTCACATGAAATTAAAGTTCAATTACATAATTGTAAGGTGTCATGAAAATTTGAATTGTACGTCACCATGACAAATGGTTTTGACATTTTGCGTAAACTGTTAACTTGAGCCAAAAATACACACAAAGTTAATTCATGTTACAAAACGCACATGCACTAGGGGAGAAAAATTGTCAAGAAAATTACAGAAAGTTGACAAGTTACTGTGAAGACTCATTCGAATTCATTTCTCAAGTGCCTACTGTAGAAACTATACAAGATTTTACATAAAGCACATACAGCTAGTGCGAACAGGTAGTATAAGAGAGATATGCATGAAAATGAAATATTTCGTCAGAGAAAATAAAGGAGATGACATGTCAAGTAATGACCTCGACGACGATAAATATTAGCGAGTGTACTTTGTAGTGACGACAATGAGAACTGCTTCACTTTGCTTTGAGTTGTATGCGATTGCGAAAGCCGTTAATCGTCACGACTAAATGAAGTCAGCTTGCGAGTTTATCACATGATCAAACACATACATGTAGATTTACCGGACATGACAGTTTAGGGAAGAATGGTCATTTTCAGG
The DNA here is from genome assembly GCA_006783055.1 of Trinorchestia longiramus. Lineage (NCBI taxonomy): Eukaryota > Metazoa > Arthropoda > Malacostraca > Amphipoda > Talitridae > Trinorchestia > Trinorchestia longiramus. Next base: position 85,971 of record VCRD01000594.1, on the reverse strand, counting down.
TAAGAAAGTTATCGTAGAGTTCTTTTTTCCTAAAACGAAAGAAACGTGAAGTGATCTTAGAAAAGCTGACAATAGTTTTCAAACCCATCAGTATCTGAAATTCAAATTGTTTAAGTGTACTGGGAAGAATTAATTAACCGAACTCGCTCATTTTCTTCTAGAACTGCCGTAAGTGAAAATAGTGAAAGCGTTCAAGCTAAAGTTTACGTTTTAGACTAACATTCATTCCGTCGGATTGATCTAGAAAACTAACCAAAACAAATCTTTGGTAAAGATTGTAATTGCTCATAGGAGCTGAAATCAAAGGCGCTGAACGTACGCAAGAGCGTAATAATTATGTAATCTCATTACTTGTGTAAGAAAATAATGATTCTATCACAAAATGAATCTACTGATCAAAACCATTAGATGGTGGGGGGAAGGAAGTAGCGCTTCTTCGAAGCATCCCTGCTATCTGAGTTGGTGAAACCGAAGATGTCAGAAACAAATTTCAACTTAATTCGTTTTCATGGTTCAACAAAGTCGAACAAATCGCAGTAATAAATTCTTGAAAACCAATCCAAGGAGCGTAAGATACTTCTTGAATATGCATGTAAAAGTGGTAAATGGATGCTGTAGTGCAATGGTATTTGAGGGTTAGTACATGAAGAAAGAAAATGACTGCTTGGATATGAGAAGGGTAATTATAATGAATGAAAATTTGATAAACTTATGCCTTCGAATCGCACTCGAGATTCGTAAATAAACCAAAACCAAGAGCCCCTTGACTTCCGAAATAGAATTAGGAAAAATGATGATAGAAACTGATGTATTCAGACGGAAACCCAAGTTCACAAGCAGTTTTTTAAAGCGAGAAAGATAGGCGTGAGCGCAACTAACTACATACGAGGGAATAAGTTCACACCTACACTTGTGAGGATTCTCTACTGAGAAGAGTCGAAAGCTTTGAGACAAGAAGACTACAGCAGTGGTTCTCGTACAGAGATATTTGACCGAGCTTTCATACTCTACACTAGTATTCTGTGCATGGACTGTGTCTCGTCTATTGAACATTATTCGATCGTGAATTTCAAGCCCGCTTTGCATTACAGGTATTGCACAGCGATATATCCTACTTATAAATTATTTGGAGAAATAATTCAAAACGGTTCATGAAAAACAAAAAACGTTACGAAGTTTTAACTTCTACGACCATGAGCTGCTCACAATAACAACTGGGCCATTATTGGGATCTCAAATCAGAGACTGAAATTCGTCATTTAGCGACTCTCGTAATTCAAATTTGTTTTTTACCGTAGAGGAAGGAAAGTCAAGGGAAGTACAAGAACTCAATCAGCAACATGTTAAAATAGTTAGTGTAGAGAGTCTCCGCTTCGTTGAAAACAAGCAATGAGACATCGTAGGGTTTTGTTACACCGTGGTCGTCGTAAAAAGCGTTTAATCATGATTGCGTTGGCGGCAAAGACGAAACGTTACTTCCCGAGTAAATGTGAGTGATCAGAACTACCCACTGAAGAAGTTTCTTACCTGAAGATACGGCAAATTAATGTACATAGGAGTAGTGCACAGGTAAAGCGACAATTTTAGTTATGAAGCAAATTTGAAAGTAAAAAAATAAACACACTCGAGCACACGAGGAAAAGTCAGAAGCTGCTAGCGATACAGGAGTAAATCTAGTTATAGAACATGACAAGCATTAGTACAAGATAGCTAATGAGTTATTTTCTTCCTTACTATAGGTGTTAAAAACCCTGGGAAACTACAAGCTATTGCGGAATAAAGGAACGTGTCACTGATTTCAGAGGACTGTGTGAAGACTGGGTCAGAGATCCAGACACGCTAGCTCCAGCAGCGCTAGCAAGGAGATCATTGACATTTCTAACTGCTACTCTGCTTAATTAAGCCATCACAATCGTGAGTGGTTATTAAATCCGCTCTAGAGGCTCCTTAGACTGATGAAGACGGGTTATGAACATGCAAATCGAGTAAATCTGTTCCAGACCAGGAGTTTATACCATCCAGCGTTCACAAGAACGAAGCCTTCACACATGTTAGAACAGTAGATGCATTAACTCTTAGTGAAGCGCTTTCTAGTTGTAGGAACGATACGTGGTAATGGTGGGTGAAACATTCCTGGGTTATAAGTCAGGCTTGCTATGCTGTACTTGCTAGGCTTTAGGTCTCGAGTCGACATGTCTGCAGGAGACAGAAGTCTCTATGAGGGAGACCGAAGTTAGGAATCCATCACTGATCGAGCCCGGGCCACGAAAGCAATGCAACGCAACCTGGCTGTGCCCGACTCCTAGTCAAAGAAAGGCATGAGGATGTGACCAAGGCTTAAATACACGGTTACTATACTCTATAGACTAATAGCATCCCAGAACAACTAGAAGGAAAATATTATAGTACTTCATAATACAATGACACTCATCCTTTTCCAACTGTAACATGAAAAATATAGGTAATTCATATGAAAAAAGTATGAAGATAGACATGAACAATCGATAGAAGCGTAAAACATGCAGTAATGACAAATTCTTGCCACGACGATGTTGATGAGTGAAATCGAGCACCAATGACGCGTGTGAACAAACATTCTTCCCCAAGTCTGTGTCTCAGACCACAAAAACAAGTCATGAAAAATCTTTCATACAATAAATATGCCTACAGAAAGGTCCAAATGTTGTGATGAATCAGTCATGTTGCTTTAGAGCGCCATGTGTTTCCGAGATTGACTCACTTTACTAACGAAAAGAATAAATATAAACAAGGCATAGGGCCAAATTTTTTCTTACTACGAATTTCTTCAATTTATTAAGGACGTATTTGCCTTATTAGAAAAGACTTACCCTAAGAGGACCAGGTTATTTTTTGATTGAACCAATTACTTCATAAATTATCACTCATATAATATGCTCGAAACCTTTGAATGTGAACGAAATATTTAGAATATAAGGTTAAACTGAATCATTTCTAATACACTTCAGAGACAGAGTTCTATACAGGGTCAAGGCTCAATGCAGGGTGCGAACAGCACTCCCAACCTCCAACGCTGTTCTGACACTCGCCTCAATAAGCTCTTATTTTCCAGGAAAAGCGATTTACGCGCTACAAACAGTGAAAAACTTTATCACAAACCTTTTCCAAACAACAAAGAAGACAGGAATATTGATATACTAAAGCAGCGAGATTATCAGCACCATTTCTTGCACACAATAAACTTCAATTTAAATATGAGCTCAAACACATTAAATAACTATTGTTTCTCAACAAAAAGACACGTAAAGCAATTATTGTCCACCTCCGAACTGCAATGTCTTCTAATAAGGTATACATGTTCAAGAATTAATGAAATAGTTCTTTCACGCAGTGAATGGCGAAAAAAAATAATATCCCTCGTAGTGTTCTCTCCAATTATTGAATTTTGAAACTCTGATGACTTTTATTCATCACTGACTGAGATGATCATGTAGGCTGAGAAGCACTAAACATAAATAAGAACTCAATTCAGGGAAGCAGCCATTCATGAGATGACTTCACTGAAGAAGAGTGTTTTCTCAGATCTCTCACTTCAGAGACCTTGTGCTCGCTCTACGGTATAACTGCTACACCCATGCGTATTTGCACACCGCACTTCATGGAAAAAAGCTTCAGCCAACACAATGAATCGAACCACAACTAGAAAATTGACGACACAGTTTGCATACCAGTATTGTAAGCTCCTCAGCCATAACAGAGCTTGAGGGTAACATTAACGAAAAATGTGTGGACACCTCAGATGGGTTTGTTTTCTTAACTATTAATATAACTTACCAAGGTCACAAATCAACGAGAATTTACTGCGTCTCACGCAGTTGCGAATTTGTGAACTATACCTCAATAAAAAGGATTTCTCCTCTACAGTTTCTAAAGAAGTGGGTAGGTTTCCAAATGAGAAAAAAAGGACGCGAACAAGAGCTAAGTAAAAAGTGGATCCTCACTAACCTTCCTCAAACCGTACAAAACATGAATCGAAGAATAAAAAAAACCACTCGATGAAAAATTAAGAGCGATCTTGAACGACGTTCTGTAAATAAAATCTCACCCAACTCACTACAGAAAAAACATCAATGGTCACTAGGAGTGATGAGATAAACATATTTTGCAGAAAAAACTAGGGTCACAGATATGAGCAGAAAAGCTTTTATCAGGGTTCCAGATTTAACGACTGTTGTATTTACGATGCACACTCCAGCAACATAACAATAAATTTATAACCGGAGTCCTGATACTGGAACAAGAGCACAAAAATTTCATGGAGTTGAATTCAAATCCAACCACGCAATCAGCCTCCAAAAATACTCAAGGTAACTCCCGAAATAGTCAAAGCAATTCCTGACAGGAATTCAACAATTTCTGAAATACTCGAGGTAACTCCCGAAATAATCAAAGCAATTCCTGACAGGAATTAAACAATTTCTGAAATACTCGAGGTAACTCATGAAATGGTCAAGGAAATACGTGAAGTATTGAAGGCAAGCCCTGACGTGTTCAAGGCAACTGCTGAAAAACAACCAGAATCCCGGACCACATCACTGGAAGCGTGAGTGTCAACGCAAAAAAAAAAGTAATACCAAATAAGTCGACGCCCAATTATTTTTTACCAATTTTGAAATTCACGAGAAGAGGCAGCAGTGGAATACATCCGGCACATGAAATTAAATAATTCTGGGAACCTCAAATGCTCACTAGCAGAAGGAAATTAGGATGAAAACAGAATATTCCAACCTTCTCTGCAATACAATAACCCACCAGAGAAATATCGTATAAGCCATTAAAGCTCTTCGCAGCAATATCACTTACGACCAGGTTTACAAACAGAGCAAGATCGAACAAAGCATCAACAAGCGCGGTACCTAAGGCTAATATTATGTTTCCAGCATCACTTACTTTTCTCATCGTATTTTTCTAACAGCACTCGACTGAAACGCATGTCGTGTCTGCAAAAGCATTCGTGCCCCAACAAATGGTGTTCGGCCCTTACCAATTTACCTCTAAAAAAAAAATCGCCTCTAAAACCGGTCCAAAAATATCACAACCCAAGGGCGCATGCACGTTTAATCCCAGTACAGTAATGTTGAATAAAAAGGTACAGAAACTACTAACAATAGTCGAATTACAAGATATTTAAACTTGAATTCTTATAAATCCACATCCTGCTTCTCAAGTAGTATTTTGCAGCAGTCAAGTACGAGCTCACAATAAACATACTACTCCCGAGACAAGCAGATCTTAATTTTCATTTCACAAGATTGCAATGCTTGCTGAGATGAAATATTGCCGCTCCAGAAAATAACTGTGCCACAGGAACTCACAAGGATTGGTCAAATTAAACGACATTTGGACCGTTATTTTATAGACCAGATAACAGCCCATTCGCGCCGTTATTTTCGTAAAGTAAGGAGTTAATTGACGGGGTATTCAGACCGTTATTCTCGTAAAATAATATCGCGACTTGAGGAAACCTCTGACATGTAAAGAGGGCGGTAGCGCCAGCACAGTGGGAGTGATGGGGGTAGTAGCGCCAGCACAAGAGGGAAGTGGGGGATGGTGGCGCCATGATATCGCGGGCGGGGGCAAATTAGCGGCACTCCCACACTTTGATGGTCTGGTCCACACTGCCGGTGATCACGTAGGGAGCGCTGCGGTGCATGTCTGCAACCACAAAAATGAGTCACGAGCGTCTACATTAACAATTTTAGGGAGAATTTTCACAGCAAGTGAAATTTTCAATGGCTTCCTAAATCCCTCGGCTAGAATGTGTGCCCGTATGAGAGTGATAAACCTTACCTTGGAGACATGGCTTCGAGTGTAAAGGGTGACATGCATGGCTATGATATGTGTATTGCTTTTATTATATTTGTATAGCTAGCACAAAAACTCAACATAAGGCAATCAAATTATCAAGTTAGAGTGGCTACAATTTCAACAATTTCTTTTTTTCTTCCTCAGCGTTGAAAGATATATTGACTTTGGTGATAGGTACACTGTACAGCTTGGAGAAAATTAGGACAAAGCCCTAATAACTTATCAAGTCAGTGTCTCAATTAAATGAGGACAAGCCAATAAGTTCACCAATCAGTGTTTCAAGTAAACGAGGACACAACACTAATACGTTAACCAATCCGTGCCTCACAAAAAAGAACTTACCTTCTGACCCTGAAATGCATAGCAGAGGCGGCTTCAGATTTGGTTGAGAGCACCAGAGAAACTACAGCGATCACCAGCGCCTTACCTATGGATGTACAGAAGTGGGAGTGCGCCTCCAGAGTTTTCTGACAGCGCTTGTTCTTGATGTCCCAGGTACGCACGGTCTTGTCATCGGAGGCTGAGAGGATGTAGTTGCCTCCAGGGTGCACAACGAGCCCCCTCACCCAGTTGTCGTGGCCTACCAGTGTGAACAGGCACATGCCCACACTCACATCCCACACCTGCAACAAATACTGTTATCCCTTCGAGTTCTCAACATTCTTAAACCTAATTTGACAATTTTGATCAGAATTTTCTCGACCGTGTTGTTTATACCTAGAAGATATGAATGTCAAAAAGTTTTCGTGATCAATTTTAATAATTGGGTTTCTAGAAACGGGACATCTAAGGCTCTAGCTAAGCAAATGTAAACAGTACACTAGTTTTAAGAAGAAAATGAACTGGGACCGAGGTATTTCTGTAGAACTCAAAGGGCCAAGGCAAGTAAGGCAACATTATAATTTGACAAGATGTTAGTCCGTCAACTCTGGACCTCACTGAATTCAGGTAAGCAAAGGAAAAGTACACAATAAATATGTATATATGAGTCCATTAACTCTGTTCAAACTGGCGCCACCTGGATACTGACCAAAATGTGTGATAAATATGACCGTTATTTCATCGCTCGGTAATTTTGTTGTGCATGAGGCACCTACTGGGGTAAGACTGTCCTATGAATGGATTTCTTAAAGAGAATGTTATCAATTTGACACGCATGTTCAGTTTGTCCGACTTTGAGTGAGCTCAAGGATGACAAAGCGTGTACACTGGGATACAACGCTACATTAACTGACGATCACCACTAAAGAGCTCGAGTCGTATTTGTCCAGCACAGTCTATGCCGCTGGTTTAGAACTCAACACCAACAAGTGGGGTACAGCTATCAGCTGTATGAAGGTAGCATTAAGTTTCAAGCCAGTAAACCCGATTTTGATGATTCACATTTCTACCACGCCATGTCCATTTTCGCTGCTAACTATGTACGGTATCTACGGTAGGTCATTGAAATGGAGGAAGGGTCTTAATAAACAAATACACAGAACAGGGATTCCCAACCAGTATGCCGTTTAGTTTCATTAGTGACCCAAGAAAGTTTGAAAGGGACAGTTCAATCTTTTCGCATTTAAAACGTCTTTGAATCTGATGTTGGTAGTTTACGTACACTATAGTAGTCTCTGCTTATGACGCTGTGCCGTCTATGGCAAGCTGCGATTTATCTCGTAATGTTTAAATACTTTTCAATTAACTCTAGTCTGGTGCACCGCCATATTTTTATTCGCTCCTAGATGTGCCGTTGGCAGAAAAAGGTTGGGAACCATTGATACAGAGGAGCATTTGAAGCACAGCACGTATAGAATAAAATAAGAGAATAGAAACGATCCGTCTGGCCCATTCTTGGTTTGCTACCCAAGTCCCATGCAGTTTAAAGTAAAAGCATCAATCACGCACGTATATAATAAACACGGATATAGTAAGTCGTAACAAAGAAAAAAAACGAAGAATATATGGCACTTGCCTTGATGGTCTTGTCCCTGGCGCCGGACACGAGGAAGGGCCCCTGGTTCTGAGGGCGGCGGTTGTCGGTGGCGGTGGCCGCGGCGATGCTGGTGGCTGAGGAGCCTTCACACCACGCGATGCACTCAACCACGTGGTCGTGCTCCCGCAACTCTACCTGCACACACGTGGGGGTGGTGTCAGTTACGCGTGAGGTGTCAATTACGCGTGGGCAGTGTCAGCTCGCGTGGTGAGTTACACGCGTAGGTCAGTTACGCGTGGGTAGTGAAATTTACGACTGTACAGCCCCAAATAACGGTCAATACAGTCATACCGTTACTTTACCGTGGATTGGTACCAAAATTCATTACAATTTCATTAGGTGCCAGTGCAGATAGCAAAAGATGTCACGATTCATAGAAAAATACCAAATCACAAAAATGAGCAATACTTTTGCCTATCCATTGTTCCAGTAAAATGTAACTTTCACGTGTATGCTTTATTAGCACACATAACTTCTCTATGCTAAATGTGCGTTCGACAAAATACACATTGCACGTCTAAATCAAATGAAAAGGTAACAATTTTTCAATTTCATCATGCGAACCTGATTCTAAAAACGTTCCCTACAACAGTTTATGAACTGCACTTCAAGCAGAAGATCTGTTCGCTTTGATGTTTTCAGCAAGCCATAACTCAAAGTACGATACGCCGCGCTTTATCTCTTTACACTTGCAATCATACTCTACAAATACTCTAGAGACATGGAAGTTCAAACACCGCCACATTATAATATCACATTAATGTTGTACTACAACAATGGTCACATCAGACCGAAGAGTCTGTACAGTCGTGACTTAAAATGGGCGCACTTTAACCATAGAAAAACCAACAAATATGCACAACAGTTACAGCGTGAGCCGGTTAGGCACAGTCCCTTTTTTTCTAATTTATAAACTTCTATAAAAGCAAATTTTGCAGTTAGAGGTGTTATTAATTTGTCTGTAATGAGTAAGGTCAATTGAAGCAATTTAAACAAGAATAAATTTTTACTGAAAACAGGCAACGCAAGCCCGATCTTTCGAAGATTAATCCTATATAGATCACTGGCCTTCCTGAAGCTCATAAGAAATCATTCCATTTAGTCCAATATTTTACGTCTGTTTTTCGTTTAAAAGTTAAGGAAAATAACGTACAAAAACGCATGAAAATGAATGGTACTTTACTCAATATTCCAATCAGTCAAAGAATAACTACGTCAGGGCTGAATTGTAGACCAGAGAAGCGAAGAAGTGCTCACCTTACACTCCTTGGTTTGCGTGAGCCACACCCTGACTGTCTGGTCGTTGCTGCACGAGGCAATGAGAGAACCATCACCACTCACACGCACCATGCGCACCCACTCTCGGTGTCCTGTGAACGTCTTCACGCAGTAACTGTAATACACAGTACATTGTAACAGTAGATGTTGATGTAGTGACTGTAATACACAGTCACACACTGGACACTGCATTGCAACAGCATGTGTCGACGCAATAACAACGCACAGTACATTGCATCGTGACAGTACAACACTGGCAGTTTAAGCAAGAAAGACGCCATCAATTTCTTCAAAGCATAAATGTAGAATGTCAACGTCATCATGCACTACCCACACAGATAGATCTGTCACGCACAGGCGTACAGCCAGTCGTGCATGGGCTCTCACGTAAAGAAAACAAACGACTTCTAACAGCTCTATGACGAATATACCATCATTCAAAATAATGGCATAAGTGTTGCTTTAGGTTCCTTCCAGAAAATACCTCCTGTACATATGGAAGATTTCCAATAGCTTCAGAGTAACGGAAAATATACTAGAGTTCTACAAGGCACCTAAGCAAGAGTATGTATGGGTGCGTGTAAACACTACTATGTAACGGCCTCTGTATGTCATGCAAGTAGCATCTGACGCTGACATGTAAAAGACCAGCACCACAAAAACGCTGAGACCAGCACCACAAGAACGCTGAGACCAGCGCCACAAGAACGCTGAGACCAGCGCCACAAGAACGCACCCCGTGGCGACCTCCCACATCTTGATGCTCTTGTCCCTAGAGGCGGAGAGCAGGAAGTCCGAGGAGGGGAGGAAGGTGACCGAGGACACGTTGTGGTCGTGGCCGTGCAGAGTCTTGGTGCACTCGAAAGTTGTCAGGTCCCACAGCTTGATGGACATGTCCGCGCTGCACGAGGCTGCTCATAACAATACAATCCAATAGAATATGGTAACAGGAACAAACTCAGGGGTCCATTCTTGCGTTGCTATACAAGTTCCATGCAGGTTTATCAACCACGTACAAGCCCCTCACTCATGTAAATACACATTAATCACGCACATGTCCCTTCCTCACACCTCAAAACCAACATAAAGGAAGCAATGACCTCAGGCTCAGGCATCTGAGGCTACACTTACACATGGTCTTCAATGCACGAAGATGAGGAAAGAAATTTCAACATGAGTCACAAACATATACATAGGTAGTTGAGATCTTAGTCACTCGCTTGTTTCATGAAAATGTTTTTAATGCTGTGAGAATCCGATCATGAAAAATAGTATCAGTAGCACATTTAGCAAAAAACGGTGAGAATTCGAAATATACAAGCTTATAAATTTTTTCTATCAATTGTCCATAGCCTCGTGGCTTACAGTAAGTTATCACAGAACAAGTTGCCCTAATAACTGACTTACCTACTAAACAAATCTCAAACGTACAAATTTCAATAATACTTTTAACGAGCAAAATAAAGTACAGTGTGACCCACGCTAATAGTCCAATATAACACTACTTAAAATGTTACACAACAATAATTTTAAATATATTAGACGTCTACTTTTTAAATATATAATTATTTTTCAAGAATTTAAGAAGGCTATTTGCAACGCTAGGAATGTTTATAGAAAGACACAAGACTTTTTCCTACCAATTGAAAATATGTAACTATGCATGTTTCACTGACCAAGTATCTTGCCAGCAGGGTCAAAAGCGATGTCTTGCACGCTGTCTGTGTGCCCCTTCAGAGTACGCTCGTATTCCCCTGTCTCATAGTCCCATATTTTGATGGAGCCATCCTCACTTGAGCTCACAACCAGGCTGTAGATTGGGTGAAGCATGACCTGCCACGGAAAATTCATAATAATTTCATTAACTGAATAACAAAATGCAATAACCAAAGGTTATTTTCTCGACAAACAATGATTGAGTGGGATTTATATTCCAACTAAATACCACAGTAATCAAAAAGTTGTGTTTTTGACGAGTAAGGAAGTGTTAACGAGTCCCATTAACACAATTCAGGAGCAAAATTATAAACAAAAACAATTCTAAAGTGAAATTTAGAACGGTCGTTTATGCTCCACAGCAACCCGTACATTCAAGGAAAACTTAGTTGATAACTAACAAATAAGACTTCACTGCAGTGCCCTCACCCTGGTGACAGGAGCCCTGTGCCCCGTGAGGCAATATTTCTCCGGAGGTCTGGGGATCCACTCTGCAGGAGACCGCTTGTCACGAGTGGGTGCCCCAGCTATGTACTCACGCTCAGCTTCATTGAGTTTCCCTTCCAGCTCCATCACCTGGTGGAACAGCAGTTCAATTAGTACCATTACCTGGTGGAACAGCAGTTCAATTAGTACCATCACCTGGTGGAACAGCAGTTCAATTAGTACCATCACCTGGTGGAACAGCAGTTCAATTAGCACCATCACCTGGTGGAACAGCAGTTCAATTAGCACCATCACCTGGTGGAACAGCAGTTCAATTAGCACCATCACCTGGCGGAACAGCAGTTCAATTAGCACCATCACCTGGTGGAACAGCAGTTCAATTAGCACCATCACCCAGTGGAAGAGTAGCTCAATTACACACACAGAAAGTCAATACAATCATCTGCTCATCTCATAATTTGAGAAGTTATCTGAAATACCCACGTTTTTTTCAATGAAGAGAGGGCAAACATTATGTATTTATTAGACACTCTTTCTACAGCAAACAGCAGCGGTACTGTAAAATGAAAGCACCACCATTCAAGTACTAGGTTACAGAAATTGTGTTGAAATGAGAAATTTTTCAATTAACTTTTCAGGAAAACTATATTATGCATAAACCCTGAGCTTGATAAACTTACAATCATCAATACATATAAATCCATGTAATGATTGCACTAAATAATTAGAATTAACCTAATGAAAGAATCTTTGTTTTGTTACCAATTCTTAAAACTGCAACAGAAAGCAGTTCTTCCAATAACACTAAAAAGTACAATGAAAAATTGCTTCCAGTTGGTACAACAAAACACAAGTAGGAAAAATGCCCACCTTCTTCTGTAATCGTATGACAGATGTCCATTTCTTCTCCAGTAGACCAGAGTATTTGCGCTCAATTTCTCCAGGCATGTCAGCCTCAGCCTTGAAGGATTCAAGGGCATCCATATAGCCATTGCTGCAGAGGTAGTCTGCCACGGCTTTGTTCCTGCAGCCATGAAAACAAAGAATGAACGTCTTTGCTAGAGAGAGCTATTAAAAACAACTTTGCTAAACAAAGCTAATGCAAATGATGTTGAGGATCAATTTTGTTCATGAGAAAGTTAATTACATTTTTTTTAAAAATTAACTTCTTTCAAGATGAAGCAAACACAAACATCTTGATAACAATATACTTAAATATAAAGCTCATGCAAAACATTTTTAGAATCAATATCTTTCAGGACAGCACTAATAAAAAACTTCTCGTGAATTTTCTTTCAAGACAAAGCTAATACCAAAGATGTTTAGTCAACTTTCCTGTAAGACAACACCAATGCAATATACAGTACATGCTTCAAACTCAATGACAGCCTAGGTCTAGCTATTCTCATGCTGAGCTCTTCATGGAGTATATTATTTTATTTAATAAGAAATATTTTGATGCATCCTAGTGACAAACTCCTACCACCATAGAATACTTTTAATCATTAATATTTTAAGTTTTATCTAACAATTATGAATTAACAGACAACCTCCAGTAAATAAATTGTATGCAGGATGCTATGAGGAGGAAAAATATGCATTACACAACTTAAATAAAGATACAAGAAATAAACTTACAATTCTTCACGCTGCCGCTGAGATAGAACCATTTTCATGATCGATGTGGGCAGTACCAATCAAAATCTGAGACTTGAGGTGAGAGATCTTGGAGGGAAGTCAAAAAACCTTAGACCATTTCTGCAACAGATAAATTCAGTTAAATTTCATAATTGTAACAAGGTGAAATGCAAAAAAATTATTCATTAATACAAGAAGATACTTGGTTACTACTAAGGCAAAGAACTTGCACATCTGAACCATCCAGTATTATGGGCTTAGAAGATACAGATAATTTATTACAACTCTTATCAACTTCTCAGTGACACCCAACTCTGTTGTTTTAAACTAAGTTCTGAAGAAATAAAGAAACGGTTAACATTAAACTGTCCATTTTAAGTTGAAATTTCAGAACAAATGAAATTAGAAAATGTTTCAAATGAGTATGTCAGCCTCAGTCTTGAAGGACTCAAGGGCATCCTTTCAAGGGACATGAGAAAATTTAAATGTAAATTTTGAGCCATGAAGTTAGACATTCAAGTCAAAATCCAATCCCTAGAATACCAAAATAGATTTCAATTCAGACTAATTTTCATGTATTAAGATCCATAGTATAACATAAGAATAGATTCAGTGACCCTTACTCTCAATAAGTAGGACAAAAACTAGTGAACAAATTAATTGTGATGAAGATCTCCTAAAATGTAAAGAGAACACAGAACTAAAAACAATCATCATTTGGAGCTTTAACTTGAACCAAAACACAATGTAATGAGATAGCAAGTGACAGAGTTACCCTATTTTTATGATTATTATCATTACACTCCTGGTTCAACCACAGCAGATACAATAAAAGCGATCCCAACAGTGATGCACAGTACCACGAGGCAGTCATCCAAGTTTTGGGGTCATGCATCTTTGAGGAAATGGGACTAAGCATCTGAGTTATCAGTATGGTGTTATCACTGGGTCATATTTTGCATATTTTTATGAAAAAAGACTGCTCAAAGGTGATGAATATTCTTCTACTAAAAGGCTTGTTTCAAAAATATTTGCTATAGAAAAAAAACATCCAGAATATGTTTGAAATCTTGAATAGTATCATAGAAGGCATTTATTTCTAGGCTTATTCTCATCAAGTCCAAATAGGAATTTCTGAATAATGAGTCCACAAAAGAATACTTTTTCAGCTACAAAACACACGATTATCATGTCCAACATGAGGAGACATGGGGTGGTCACCATTTTATACTATTGTGTGCGACTGTTGCTTATAGGTTGTGTTTAACAAAATATTCAAATTAGCTAATTGAAAGATTGTAACATCAAAGTGTTTTTGTTTTCACCCTGTATATTCTCATAGAATTCTGGAAACAAAGTAATCTTTGCAACTGCTTTACAAAAATCCAGAGCCTTTAAAAATGCCCCTGCCATTCCTTCAACATGCACACAACACAACATTGCTTGCTGTAGCTCAGCACTGCTGCACAGTACAGTTTAGTAGTGAAAATATTGTCAATCATATAACTTTGGCTAATTTGACATTACAATTACCACTAAGTAGTCTACAAATTTAAACAACTGTATTTCATGTTATCAGAATATATGTAAAAGTCATAAATAAAAGCAAATGCACTCATTGAAATCTATAAAAAAGATTCCTGAGGTACAAAATTATTGAAGATAATTTAATCTTGCTCCATTCTACAGAAAAGATAACATGAGCACAAAAATTCAGGGTTGGCCTTGAAAACCCTGCCCTTTATGTGTGTTTTTATTTTTATTTTACTTTATTATGTTTATTTTGATTATTTCAGCATAATTACACCCTTAGTTAATTAGGAAATACATTACAAAACTTTTTCTACATTTATTTATCCTTTCCTGACCTCAGATGCCTGTAAATTTATTTTACATTTTAGGATTTGTCTACACACTGTCTATTTTACATATTGTTCAACACACAACCAAATGTTGAAAAAATGTGTTCAATTGAACCCACACTTTCTGGGTTTGCATGAAACTTTGTCATAAATAGGCAGAAATGTGTAGCCTACTATCATTGATTGCTTTCATTGTTTTTGTTCAATTTTAGTTTCTACTATTTTTCAGGAGTTATGGAGGATAAAACAATTTCTAAATATGTGAGAAGGAAAGACTGATGGCATTTTTCCCCTGAAATACAAGAGACCTAAGAAGTATGATGGGTTACTGTTGTGAAACCACAGTGTATTAAAATTTTTCCTGCTTATACTGTTTGCCCCCTTACTGGTCATGGGTTATCAACAAAAATGCTCTGCATTTATTGGAAATCTATAACTAAAAAAGTGTTTGCAATAGCAACAAAATAGACATGAACTTTTGTATAATAAGTAATAGATACTTCTTTTAAGTTTTGATACTGGCTTTATGTACAGTAAACCTTGAAGTGCATTGTCATCCAAGTTTCAAACATAAAAAAAATAATAGATGCATCGGATGCATGCAAACCTAGTCAAATCAAAAAATATATAGAAAAAATACAACAAAACCCTGTGAAGAAAATAACAGTCAGGATACATTTAAAAAAAGAAAGCAGGTGAATTGGGTTCAAAAATAAAACCTGATGTTTTTTAACCAGGATTATTTCCAGCTCTGCAAGAATCTCATTGATATAAGACTACTTAATATTTACTATGATAGAATTACTGGCATTCAGCTTTAGGTTAATTCCAACAGTTTTTGTTAACTTTCACATAATAGAAGTCAATTCATCAACTTAATATTAAACAGTTCAATTGAAAATGTTAATGAGGTTTTCTGTCAGTTGCAAATGGTAAGCTACACATGTTCACTGGAGTGGCAAAGAGATTAGAGGTGATCACAAAATGTCATTGAAAACATGATGGATATATCTTAGTAATCATCTAATGATAAAAATACAGCATTTTCTTTGTACACATTACACAAGCTGCATGTCCACAAGTTACTAGCTAAAAAGGATAATATAACTTGATTACTTTCAGCATTTACATCCAAATTTTATGCAACACCAAATAAAGTCCCAAATTTAATGAGTGTGGTATGGAGAGAATAATAAAAATTCACATTATATGTATCTGATCATATTCTATAAATTTATGACTAGCCAAGCATCTAGTGCATATAACAAAAATGTTATTGCTTTTATATTTTGAATACATCAAGTTTAAAATAAAATGTTCTTTTCTAAGTTAAAACAAGTTCCTATGAGAAGTAATATCCTTCTACAATGTTTCTCTAAGTAACAGAGAATAGCTGCATTATAAATATGAAATGAATCAGACCCAGACCATCATTAGGAATGCTTTCTTTAAAAAGGTCTATCTAAATGATCAGTAATCTTGTCACAAAAATCTAACAAACTAAAAAAAAGTTTGAGAAAATTTAGCTATGAACTTCAAAGTTATAGGAATACATGTTTTACTTGAAAAAGTGCTTCCAGTTATTACTACACTACAAAGCAAGGGGGTGGAGAATATTTCAGCAATATTGTTTCCAGCAGGGCTTCAAAAACAATGTAGAGTTAATACTTCTGATGTATATGCATTTATTCACAGGTTTTCTTACCAAACTGACAATACATCAAGTTTAACATCAATTTTAGAGACTGAAAATCAATAATTACAAGTTTTTGGTCAAATTTAGGATATCATTTCAATGCTTGTAAAATGTTTTGAAAATTTTCATGAACTAAAATTTTCATTCTTTTTCATAGCAAGTCCAATGACTTACCAATATCTCCTATTTCTTCCATTAAACTTGTCAAAATGCAAAAAACCAATTCCTCATTTGAAAGCTTTCTTTCTCTAGAAATCTAAGTTTGACCTTTTGGTTATTAAGAACTCTGTAATAAGAGGATTTCTACATAAGCTCCACCATAGATAATTGAGGCAGAATCTAATATCATCAGCACCAGCTGCAAGCTGTAAAACCAACTTGCAGAAGATTCAAAACCTGGATTTATGTATTTTATCTAAATACTAACACTTAATGGGTTATTCAATTCAAACTTTGGAGATTATATTGGATCATACCTTAAATAAATAGGTAAACTTAGATCACCTAGGCAAGAAAGATGACCATGATGATATTTATATGGTAAATTAAATACCATAAAATATGCCATATGCACATATTAACAAGACACACCAGTTCATGCATGTGCTCAACTCAAGTACCAAATAGTGATTATAATTACGTAACTCACTGGAAATGCTTAATTACAGCATAAACATTTCTGACAAGATGAGGCATAAACATTGGATCAATACTCCAAAAAATTTCTGCATTCATTTACAAAAAGAAAAGTTTATAGCAAGTCTTACAATCCCTGATAACAAATTTTTCTGAAAAATATTGTCCATTCAAAATGATGTATGAATTTTAAATTCACACAGGGTTAGCTACAAGGTATTGAAGCTCAAAGAAGTTTCAAGATGAATTCCGAATATTGAAAATACTACCAAAAACTCAAAGCATGTTACTGCGTCCAAAAACCATAGACAAATTAGAAAAAATACAACTAGCATGACGACTTGCTTTCAACATACAGCAGCTACTTTTTGCAGTCTTTCAAGTAAAGATTGTCTACCAGCTGACACTTGCCGCAGCCCGCACCCCTTTGCATGACTCATGCAGCGCAAACAATAACAAAAAACATTATTTCAAGTAAAGTTTGACCTGATATTATTTTCAGAAATAGAAAATAAGATTTAGAACTCACTTCTAAACAAGTCTAGGTTCCACAAAACACAATCGTTCGTTCGAGAGAATGGTTTATTTTGCACTAACACCTGGTGGTGCGGAAATAGGCAATCGATAACACCATCACCTTCAGGGTAAAAAAATAGTACCATCTGCCCTATAAATTAATAATTATGAATTCAGTCTTAACATAAAATAATTATATCAGTAATTGTTCATTAGGAAAATATTATATTTGTTAAGAATGAAATAAAGATGAAATAATATACAGGTCTCCAATTCGTGCACGGTTAACTGAATTTTAGCGCCATCTTCAGGGGAAAATCAGGAAAAATCATCTTCTAACTAACATTGTTCTTACATTTCCATCAACGATATAAAACTATTGTTAGTTGAAAATATGTACCTCAATTCACTTGGTGTAATGATTGAATTTCTCACCTGAATTAAAATACAGCTAACCCGTTCTTAAACTGGCGATAGTCAATTTTAGACGAAAAATTTATTTTCATTTATATCCATTCGAATTTGTTTCATTGATTTAGTAATTGGTTTTTCTTCAAGTATTTGATGATCTTTGAGCCATCATTGGAATTTTTATGAAACTTTTCATCATTAAAGTAGGCTTACAATTTCAACAACAAACTCTAGGTTGTATAATAATTTAGAGGCATGTGTATTGAAAAATTTGGTCGATTTTGATACAGAGGTAATCATCAACCATAAAACGTATGCATTCGATTGAATTCTAGGTTTTGTTTTAACTTTCTCTTTCGAGTAAATGATATATTGTGTTCTACGGGTTAGCTTTATTTTGCATTCATTTTTCCCTTTGAAGAGGAATATTTGCCGGCCATAAATGTATAATTTAGTCCAGATTAACTACCCCAAGATATCATATAGACTTGTCGCTAAAAAGGCTCTGTATAATGTCAAGGAGTAGGTAACAATAATTGTAAATGCGACAATACCAATATAACGCGCACGGACGTGAGAACTTCAAAGGCAAAGACCCGTTAAAGATTTTCCTCAGTTTTCCCCTAGAAAATGATCGACTAAATAAAGAGCAGAATATACTTTTTTTAGCGATGTATCAATCGTGTGAAGTAGAAATTAACTTCATTATTAAGACAAAGCCACTGTAGAAACAGAAAAAAATTTCCAATGAGGTTTACAGTGCATAGACACTGGATTTTCAATTCATAAGCTAACATCCTAAGCCTAATGATGATGCTCCGAGCGACTGTTTTTATCCTCTGTGTTGTAACTTGATTTAGGGACTTCAATGAGCTTGACGATTGTCTAACTCCTACCATCCTAGATCACAGCAGGCAGGACGTGTATCTCGGGAACCAATAATGAGGCAGAAACTAACACGATGGCTATGGGATTTGAACCTAGGTCTTCCCACATCGCAAGTGGGGATCACTGCTCGAGTACTGCAGTGGCGGAGATCATATAAATGATAAGTTCAATAAACTCATCCGGTTGCATATTGATTGTAACCTCACATTATTATAAATTAAAAAGAATCTCCTCTTAGGTACTTTTCAATTTAGGACTCTTAGTAGTGCATGAGTAACTAGTACAGTAGACGATTTAAAACAGCTCTTAAACAATACTATGAACAAAAAATGGGATGATCAGAACACTCATTTGCTCATAACAAAACGTACTTAGTTGTTTGAACTTGGGGATCAAAAAATTAATGTTACTGAAAGAATAAATTCATTCATTATATATTCTAAGTTGAATCACATAGAAGTACAATATTTATGTTATCAATCTAGACTGGTTATTAAAACAGGTGCAAACTAACCAAAGACTAGATTTGTCTTTGTGCGTCAACGTCAAAGTTTATAGTGACGTAACCGTTCACAAAACAATATGATTAGTAATACACATATCTGAAAAAAATTGAAAAAATAGTCATTGGATCACTGAAATCTGTGACTCGAAAGGTAACTTTAGTAGTAATTTAGATTATTGTTCCTGATAGCTCACATTCCGGGGAACCCCCAACACATCTCTAATGCATTTCTTTAAGGCAGTCATCTAAAGTTCTCGATATACGAATTAATAAAAATATCTCATGGCATCATGTCGGGCTTTGCAATAAAAGTTGTCCAACATTTATCTGGACTGCTATCGCCTGCTAAACTTACAAACCTAATTATAGCTACTTTTATTTTCAGTGCTTTTTTCATGATGTTCTAGCAACGCCCTGCCTACTTTTTTCTTAACTGACTAACAAATGACGATATTAACAAAATTACCTGAGGCATTTTGCTAATATTAAGCAAATTATTGAGTGAGCCAGAGTAGGGGAGCTAAATAGGCGGATAACAAGGACTTCTATATATAATAGTCCTTGGATAAAATTAGGCGGATAATTAGGCGAGGTAATGATAAAACTAGGCTGGTAATAGAATAGAATAGAATGAGGCTATAGGAACGAATCTTCTGGCCCATTCTTGGGTCGGATAATTACTTCGATAATTATTCGGTTACCCAAGTCCCATGCCGTATTTAGCCGCGTCAACCATGGCGGCAGCGGGATTAATTAAGCGAGGTAATGATAAAATTAGACTGGTAATTAAGCGAGGTGATGATAAAATTAGGCGGATAATTAAACGAGGTAATGATAAAATTGGGCAGATAATTAAGCGAGGTAAGGATAAAATTAGGCCTGTAATTAAGCGAGGGATTGAACTTCGCAAGTGAAGCACTCGGTACAAAGTGAAGCACTGAGGGCGAGTGTGAGGGTGCACTTGAATAAAAAATTGATTGCTTTGGGAAATAATGATAACTAATATTGATTAATTAATTAATTGATATTCTATTTATGTTAAAATCATTCTTCGACAAGTCATTACCCTCCAATTGTTAGGTTATTTTAGTTCATATTATTAACTTATCAATGCCGACTGGCAAGTGAACTTGCCGCGTCAAAGACGTCATATAATTACAATAGAATTTCAAAAGAAGCATGTTAAGATGCTGGAAACTGTTTCAGAACACCTTCAGTTCTGGCCTCATTGCGGTTACATTCCATTTCTAATAATAATCTTCACAGAATTGAAATTTTATAACTTTTTGATGTTGTAAATTGAGTTGTCAGTCTGCATTAATGGGTTAATAGCATGAATGAAATGTAGCTACGATTGAAGAATTTGATTATCAATTATCTACTTTTACGGAAGTACTTTTTAGTTTTTCTATTTATTATGCTAATTTTTTTACATTCGGATGTTATTTTCAAGCATTTTAATCTTCTCTAAATGAAAGTTTCTATTTTTACTTCTCAAGCACAGGATCTATTCCGTTAACACAATAACATCGCCACTGGAAAATACAAAAATGTATCAAACACATAATGTATGAAACATTCAAATTATTGTGAATTATTTGATGGCCTCAATATTTTTTGGGTAGACTTACTTGAAACATTAGTCCAAAAACAATCCCTTTAAGGCCTGATTTAAATCAAATACATTAGGGCTGAAAAAACTTAGAAATAAAGCATTTCCTATACCTTGGCTCTAAATTTACTTCTTTAAATGAATATCAAAAATGGGTTGAACATAACCATTAGAAGCTGATACTAAACAATAGACAAAGTGACTAACTAATTAAAGCTATTGTAATTGATGTAAACGCACATACAGTTATAAACACCGTATTTAAATTTAATCCAAGTGGCTCAATCGAAGAATTCATATGCGAATTTGTGCGACCTCCGGCCCACAATCTCCGTGGAGTATGAAGTCTTGATCCGTGTATGCTCGTATGCATGTACATACGATGGGCACATGCCCTTGTGCATACCACACTTGTAGCTCTACTCCTGCATGAACCGGGTTGAGTGGATGAGGTCATAGGAAAAACGGGAGAAAATGTTCATGGTGATGCTGCATTCTACATCACTGAGAACCAGTCGAACACCCATTAGAAGTACTTTTTTAAGTGGCATCCTATGGTGCTTAACAGCCTGGGTATGCCAGTCTCGCCTACCTGCGTTCTAACACGTCGAGCAGATTTAACTGAGGATGAGGAAAAAACTGTTTTATTTGGTGACATTAAAATGGGATTTTTCACGTATAGTAGGTGTTATTTCCTTTCAATTTTTAGCTTTCAGATGTTTTTTGAAACACTTTTTGGTGCGTGCCTACCATTCCGAGAACAAGGCTTGAGGGCGCATTCCAGTGATTGACCACACCAACACGTGTCATTCAAGGAAAAAAATGACGAAATCCACACTGTCGTAAAAACGAAGATTAGCTTTTTAGTAACCAAGTACTGTACATAAAAGGGACTCCATGGAAGAGCCGAAAAATTGAAGGAAGCTAATAATAAGTATTTTTAAATTTAAATTTCTATTCTTTCATTGAACTATAAATGCGTATGCTTCGTACAATAGTATGAAAACTCACACAATCATTATTTGACTTAAAAATGAATGAAACAGCTGATGCATAATATACTCCAGGATAAACAAGATCTGAATGATTATAAAATGTTTCAATACAACGTGATCATCATAGTTATGAGCTACTGGCTATGTTCACCCGGTCTATTAAAAGAAAAAACAGAAGTACATTTATTAAAAACCTTAAATATCATTCAGTGCTACTGGAGCTTAAATTATTAGTCCGCTTGCTGGTGTTTAAAAAGAATCTATTCATCAGAAAGACACGCTTACTAACTTGTCTAGGAATACTTCTCGTATTTAATTTTTCTTTTCATTTTTTCTGAGCACTGAAACTTATAACTATACCTACTACATTTTTTTTAAATAGAGCAGAGCTTACCTTTCTCTGATTTCAATTGATATACTAAACTACTTTTCTTTCCTGAAAGTTATTGCGATATTGACAGCAATAATTAGTCAGGTAATTGAGGCTCCTGAATCTGCACTTATGTTGTAACAGGAGATGTGGGTTACAGTGTGTGTATATATGACTGGCGAATACGGTGTTGTATCATACATAACGATGCCATTATTGTATAATTGCAGCAGTACTCGTGGGAGGCTACGACAAACAGGGTTCACCTCTTTGTCCTTGCGTCTCCTTAATCGTTGTTCCTGTTTTGCAGAAGACGCTTGCCTGGATAGCTATGAATTTCAATCGTACATCATCCAGTCACTTTGTCCTGTATATACGTCACCTTTTAGTCTTGGTTCATCAGACTCAAATTTCAAACATTTCCATCTTCACCCATTGTGCAGCTGGGGTTTCCGACCTGGCTAAAGAGGCTTTGGACGCGTCTTCCAGTGGTCGTGTCGACCAGCACCCATAATTTCTTCACAGCCATACTTCCTGGAGTGAAAACGTGTTTTTTTGCCGTTCGTTGCACTACCTCTGGAAATTCGACTTATTTCTGAGGTACACCGGAAGCACCCAGGCTTGTGGAGACTGAACTCCCTATAGACTTTGTACTTCGTGGCGAAGACTGCTTCATATCTAAGCCGTGTGAGTCCGACCCACCTCCGCTGGCTGGTGTTGGTGAGAAACCGGTTCTTTACTATGACGTCTGGACCCTGGGCCGTCTGTCTAAATTCGCCGTCGATTTGAAGTAAAAAATAAAGTTTGTTCTCAGTTACAAGAAAGATCGGGTCCTGCTTTTAAATTCAAAATTTGATAAAGTTGTTAGAAATGTACCTGAACAAATCTAACCTGATTGTTCTAAATTGGATTTAAAAATAAAGATTACCATACGCTCTGAAATTTGAAACTGTATCCTTAACTCTAAATTCAATGATGTGAATAAATCTCCACAAACTAATCAATACGAACAATTGAAATGGCATCCATAAGAGACGAATACGTGATATTTAATACCATACTCATATGTTCTTATGATGCACAATTGTTTAGAGAGATGGTAACTAGTTCAATAGAACTTTTACATTTATCGGTGAATACAATAGATTACTACTACTTTTTGAACGATTTTTGATCGATACGAACGAATGAATATCATCTCTGACAATGTGATTCCCTCGAACCTTCACTAGATTCTAATTCTAGTAGCCTCAAAGTTACCTACTATTATAAAAGAGCCCCTAATTTTTGTCCTGTATGCCGGTGTTGTCAGTGCTGCTCGACGACTTGTTTTGCTAGCTTTTCTTCCATTATGCACGCAACGCAAGGTGGCTCAGTGGGTGATGATTGGGCATG
Organism: Trinorchestia longiramus; assembly: GCA_006783055.1. Classification (NCBI taxonomy): domain Eukaryota; kingdom Metazoa; phylum Arthropoda; class Malacostraca; order Amphipoda; family Talitridae; genus Trinorchestia; species Trinorchestia longiramus. The sequence goes on along the minus strand of VCRD01000594.1, from coordinate 62,181 downwards.
TCCTGCCGTACTCGATTACAGCATCAAGTTGGTGCAAAGTTATCGTAGGCAGGACGAAATTTAAAGTTTTCTAAATCTATGCTAGAGATTTAATTTGCGACCATCTCTGTGTTCATAAAGACAATTGAGAGAGAGAGAGAGAGAGAGAGCGATTATTCGGCTTATTCCTTGCAACTTGATGTCCGACAAATGTGTAGGTTCTGTGCATTGTATATTCAAGTTATAACACCTCCAATATTTTTTCTCAGGACTGGAAACAGATAGAAACACACAGGTTGTTTTAAAATACGCGTGCACTCACGAATGCATGACAGAGATGGCATCACTGTACGGCACACAGAACTCTAGCGGCAGCAGCGGAAGTGAGGACTGTTTTTGATACTTCAAATGGTGTACAGCGTCTATATCTGCAAATGTGAAAAACGGCATCCATGTCTCATACACTGTCACAATCAACGAAAAAAGTCCCATTCATGCCATTATCACGTGTCAATATTGTGGCAACATGTCACGCACATACCCTTGTGGTCATCTGTCAGCATTAGGGGCAACCACCTAGAGGACACTTTTCACATTTTCAGGTCTTCATGCAGGATTGTGTGGCGAGATCCTTCGGAAAGGTCAATTTTGGAGACGATGTGTTCCACACTCATTCGGTGGTTCTCCAAAACAAGTTCATCCCCTCGCTCGATCATCGTCAGACCGGCTGGTGCGAGGATGAGTGATTGTTTGTTGTCGCAAAACATTCTCCTTTTTTGAACTGTCGCATCCACAAACGCACGTTAGACACATCCATGACACTATCATCACATGTCTAACCCAACTGGTGGGTAATTTCAATCAGTATCACACCACTGAAATAGAGAAAACATATGATTCCACTCAGTTCTTGTGATAAAAACGTCGCCATTTCAAGTATCGGAAACAGTCCTGACTCTCACC